>WTSP01023700.1:193587-229921 GCA_025331215.1 Actenoides lindsayi
TTTATTTTTTTTTCCCTTCATCATTAATCCCTGAGGGAAGTCAGCTTGGTATTAAACAGTATCACCTGTATTTTCATTGCCCTGAAGTGCTCTGGGTATCTTTTGGCTTTCATCTTCAAAAGACAGCTTGGCCCATGTGGCCTCTGAAATCTATAGACTTCTCATTGGAACAAATTATATTTCACCTTCCAGCAGATTAAAAAGGATGGATGTAAGAATCAGAAGAATTATGTAGCAGGGTGGGAGGTAAAGAAGATTTGAAGTCCAAGAATGTAGCCATCACAGAATGAATGGCATAAATTGAGTGTCCTTACAGAAGGAATAGACACATTAAAATGAAAATAATGTATGCTCCTTGTCTTAAGTAGAAGTGTTGGTTAACCCTCTGCAAAGAACAGGAGACCTTTACTTAAAGGCAGGAATAGTTAAGAAGCCAAATCATGTGTTCAGTCTGATGAAACTATAATATTTAGGATTAACTTAAATGTCAGTGACTACACACACTGATGGTTATCAGGAGAAGTAATAAAGACAGAAGGGAGAATACATGAAAGAAGGAAAGAAACTCAGAGAACACTGTGTGATGTAATTGAGAACTAGCTTTAACTGGAAGGCAACACGGAAAAATCACAGAGTTTGGTAAAATCATGAGAGGCATCAAGACTTAACCAATGTGAGACCTACATGGTTCGTAAACCATTTGCATTATTACTGAAAGATTTTCCTTGCTAGTGGTTTTGGTAGACTTTTAAGAGCTGTTACTTTCAAAACTTAAGAGAAATACCTGTCAAGGATAAAAATTCTGTTACATTTTACTTCACAGGTGATACTATTGAAGAAATGAACTTTAGTATAGAAAGAGCTGTCCTGGATAATTTGCCAATATAGCTGTTTCTTTAAGAGTTATTAAACATAAACCAAAAATACAACGGACCAGGCATAAGAACAAAAGTGTTGCTCATTAGTGGAAATGTAAATTCTCTGTATTAGCTACAGTGGGATGGCAATTAAATGTGGGATTAGAGTACTGAAGCACAGTAGTTAAAAATGAAGCTTTGCTGGAGCATGTATAGAACCAACACGTTGGGAGGGAAAAGGAAATGACAGTCCAGTGCAGGAAGTCTCCATCTGTCCAAAGTGTATTTCGTCATTTCTGAATTGATTTAGCAAGCTGACAGCAAATATCCTTCCCGTTTGTCAGATTCTATCCTAACACCTTATGTGAGACTAGCACACCCAAGACAGAAGAGTAGCGTGTCACTCAGCTGAGCAGCAGCATGAACACAGCCAGAGTTTTAGTGAGGCAATTTTAGGGAACTACTTCTCAAATCAGATTGAAAATCACGAGTCTGGTTATAAAGAGACAGCAAAATAAGCTGATCCAGAATGAAATGATATAGCAAGTGAAGACTGAAAGAGGACTTTCAGATCATAAAATTCAGTCCTTTGGTAAGTGAGGCAATTGCAGCATATACCTCAGTTCATAAATTTATCAAGCTTGTCTTGAAACTCCTTTGGTGGTTTGTACCATTACTATCACTGAACAACTGCTCTGATAGCTGAAATCTTCCCAGTTCTAACTGAAAATATATGTGCAGTTAATGCCCATTTTTTTCCTCGTGCTAATGTTCTCCTTAAAGTACAGTGACTCTTCTTCCTCCCTCATATTTATGCCGTGACATATTTATAGAGAACAATTGTTCTCTGCCAGCATTTCATTTGTCTAGGTTAAACAAATCAAGCTCTTGCAGTCTTCTCTTATAACAGGCTCTTCAGCCTCCTCGTGAATCCTGCAGCTTTCTTTAAATATCTTCCCATTTTTCTGTGTCTCCCTTGAAGATAAGTACCCAGAGTAGTCACATCATTCCAGGTGATGTTCCAGCAGTAGCTTCTGCAGAAGTATCTTCTACATCTTACCCGGGCAGGTACCTCTCTGTCCTGGATATAGCTCAGCTTTCCATTTCAGAATCACATTACCCATTTCCACTGCCACATGGCACTGATGTTCATCCTGTGATCAATTGGTCCACCCAGCTCTTTGTTCTCCTCTCTCACTCCCGACCGATGAAGACTCAGTTTGTAAGAGAGGTACTCGCATTTGTGGGACTTGCACTATTACATTTCAATTCTGCTGCTGTTCCTTCAGTTTTCAGCTAGCTTCTGCTGTCTGATCTATTTATGCTGCTCTATGATAAAACCTCCCTGCTTTCTGTTATCGGTAATTGTGTTTGTGCGTTTATATTTTTTTGACCCAAGATCTTCAGTGAGTTTTGTTTGTTTTAAATATGTTTACATGATCAATGTCTTGAGACATCTTTTTCTCTGTCAGGTAGTTTTATTTCAGCAGAGCCTTTTGTTGCTTGTTTGTTCTGCATGTACTTCACAGCGTTCGTATTCTTCTTCGCTTTATTGTGTGGTCCTGTTAATTTAGAAATGTGATTTGTTGGAACAAGGAGGGTGAGTGTGCAGGAGTCACTGATGACTGATGCCCTGTTTCAACTTTTATTCCTGTGGTTCTGCTGTTGTAGAGCTTTGGTTCTTCAGGGAGAGTAAACCCTGGAACAGAGGGATGGGAGTACTCAGAGTTACTTTTCTCCTCTCCTTTTCCTAGCTGAGAGCTCTCTCTCAGTGCTTGTTGTAAACAAGTACATCAAAATTACTCCTTGCTGTTCCCCATGGTGTAGGAATGCAGTGAGCTCAGAGAAGCAGAGACAGGTTGGGGTTTTTTTTAACTCTTTCTCCTAGCATAAGGAATGATGAATGGCCTCAGATGGTTGTGTTGCATCTGCTGCATGTTCCCTCTTGGAAAATTCATTTTCAACACACACAACTGTGGCATCATCTGACTGCAGGCAAGGCAGAGAGTGTGGTGGAAGCTTTGGGATCTTGGTGGGCAACTGATGACAAACTGCCTATAGACTGGAGAGGTGATCAGTCCGTTACGTTTCTGCATGTTAATATCTCAATGCTATTTTAATTAGGTTAGAAGAAGAGACTTAGTGAGTCAATTCTTGTGGTTTATCTCTGTTTTAAAAATCTAGCCAGGCACATGGGATCAAATAGTACATTCCCCTCAAATTAAAAAGAAATAAACGGTCTGTTTAAAAGTCCCATTACACAAATGAACCTGCTGTTGGATCCATTAACGTGAAAGTTTTATGGAACTCAGCAGCACGGTTTGGTTTCAACAGGACTGTTTTCATTTCCTCCTCGAAGGCGATAACAGCTGACATGAGGTTGGGACTTTCAGGAGGAAAAAAACTTGGCTGCCTAAAGTGGAGAGCTGCCTTACTGCTGCTCCTCCCTTTGGGCTCCCTGTGGGACCCCAAAAGGTTCATTGGTCTGACCCAAACCTGAAGAGCAATCCAAGCTCGGACGGGATGCACGGACAATGATCTAATTGTCAGCCCATCGTTTGGAGAGGCCTCCATGCTACATGTGTACCCCTCAAACCTGAGCTGTGCTGGCAAACACAACGAGTTGCTTGTTGCTAAAAGGGATGATAGCGACTGCTCCAATTTTCAACATGGAAATAGGCTGAGAGTTGATAACGTGCTCTCAACTTTGCATTGCAGGGTTATAACTGGAGCAAGGACTGGGGAGGGAGTAGAGAATTAGGGCTTTTTTCCCATATGTTGTTGGGAAGAGGAGAAAGGTGGATTGTTTTCCTGTACAGAGGACACTGCTGTGCTGCAGTCAGAGGGGTCTTCTTGTCTGTGTTGCTGTTGTCGCTGTAAAATCTGAGCTATACTGAGTTACTTGGGAAAATAAAAGGAGTGGGACAGGAATATTATCAGAGGCCTTATTATAGTAGCCACAGCCCTGAGGTACAAAAGCCATAATTAATATGCTTTTAATTGTGCTTTTCCAGGATATATCCAGCCTCACAGAGTCTGTAAGATGTTTATGGGCTACCTCAGACTTGTGTGGTTTGATTTAGTGGAACTGAAATTTCCTGGAAGGTGCAGGGGCTTGCTGCTATGTTCAGCACTTCAAGAGGTGGGGGGAAATCAGATGAGAGGTCCCAGATACCTCTAGGATTCAGTCATTTCTGCTTCTTTTTTTCTGCCAGAAGTAACATGTGTTTCCAGCACATGTCCAGAGAGGGAAAGGAAGACTTGGCCTGTTGAACAGTCGTGTTAGGATGGGACAAAGTAATCATTAATCTCCAACTTGCTTATAATAAGGATAGAGACGAGTTTCCTCCTGCTGTTGCAGTCCTGGGGAGTTGTATCTGTGTCAGAAGAGAACCATCCTGAGAGATCTGGTCTGAGAAATGCAATTCTGTAGCCATGGTTTATCCTCAGCATGAGGGAGGATGAGAAGATCTCTAGCTGTGGGATCTAGGTGGGGCATCAAGGGCATGTTCGGTGGACGTGCCTGCAGATCAAAGGTTGCTGGATACTTTTCTTCTTGCCCAGGGCTGGCTTTGTGTGTACAAAAAGGCAGATAAAGGTTTAAAACCCATGGAATTTCAAGACTGTCTTAGTCCTTGCACTGACAGCCTAATCAGCTTGCTACGTTATTTGTTTGCTTTTGATCTTTCTGTGTCTTGGTGCCCTTAGAAGAGCTTGTTCCCAGTAGCTTTTGCTTTTAGCTGACAGATGCTGGGGTAAGTAGTACTGGTGGCAGGCTGGGGTGTCCCTGAGCCATTCTGTCAGGGCAGTGGAGTCCTCCAGCAGGAGCTGTAAAACCCAGTTTATCCACAGAGACAAGAAGATCATAGAGCAGGATTTTTCCTATGACCTCTTGGTAAATAATGAATGGCAGTGCCCTGCCTCTTTGGAATCGCTTAATTGAGGCTGACAACTCTTTGTTGTATTACAGGATCTAGCTTGTCAGGAGAATTTTAACTTATTTATGAATATTTCATTAACCTCTAAAGACTGGCTGTATAAAATCAAGCTCCTGCCAGGCCCTGTCCTGTTGATGCTCTGTTCAGTGCTAATGTCATCCACCACACAGCTATTACACCTTTCCCCGCTCTCAGCTGGACCTCGGAGTTTATCTTGGTGGCAGCAAGAACATGTTCACCAAAGGTTAAAATGCCAGGTTTCTGCTTTGGCACCAGGACTGAACATATGGTATTTGAGAGGGAACGCTCTTCATTCTGAGATTGCTTGCTGGCAACTGAAGGGGACTGCAGGCATCATCCCCGGAGGCTAAAATGGACAGAGCGGTCTTGGCAGGGCCCTGTAACCTTTGCTTTTTGGCACCAGGAGAGAGATTTCCCACTTCTTATGCATTAAAAGTTCACTCCTTGTTGTTGCAGGAGGGTCTCAGGATGTGTTCTTCAGCTAGAAAACCTTCAATCTGCTCCTCTTAGCCTATTCTTTGGGGAAGGGTTTGGGGAACGAGACTCCTTCAAGCATCTGCCACTTCCTTGAAGGCAGCTGGGAGGCTCTGTTGAGAGAGCTGCTGCTTTCCCATAGCTGGATCCCTTTCCTCATCCTCATATTTTTGTATTTCCCATCTCTGGGAGTTCAGAAAGCACCATGAGCGTGAAGCTGTGCTGGGCCCAGCTCACCCTCCCTCTCCCTGCCGAGACGTGCCAGAAAACAGTGCTCCCAGCTCTAGCGACCTGCAAAATTGGGCTGGAGGTGCAGCGGGAGCGAGAGAGCTGGTCTTAAAAGCATGTTGAAGTACAGGCTGTGGGTTGTTCCATGTGAGCTGGAGCAAGAGGATTAAGTTCAATTTTCAAGTCTAGCACTCAGTGAAGGCTTCTCTGCTTTCGTGCAATATTAAGCAGAGATTGATTCCGCTGTATTTATGTTAGGAGACGAAGGAACAAAAATGGATGTGAGGTTCCTCTGTCCTTTTCCCCTCTGCTCTTCCTAGGTGGTTGGTAAAATGCACCGATTCTTAGGACTGTTATTACATGATGATTTTTCAACAAGAAGACTGATGGGTAGGGATGAGAGGTGGGACTAGAGTCTACCATTTAATGAGAATTGTTAACTCGATGCTCCAGAAGCTCCTCAAGGGTATATTTTCAGGAAAAAAATAAACCCAAACCAAACTGTATTCAAACTTTGTGCAGAAGAGGTATGACATCTTTGCAGATTTATTTGTCACTTTGCCTGTGAATTGCAGCTGCTAGGAGACTTACTTCTAGCAAAAGTGCCTACAGCTGCATGAAAGGAGTGACCTGTGTGATGCTTTTCTCAAGAGCAGACAACTCCATTGCACCAGCGCCACGGCCACGCTGGACAGGGTCGCAGCACGTTCGGTCCGGTGCCTTGACGTGTTCCCTGAAGAGACTGTTACTCTGTGTATTGACGTTCTCACGGGAGTAATAGGTAGGAGGTGTTAGCCATTTAAGGCTAATTACTCCAGAGTTTCCTTCTCTCCATGGACACCAGCTGTTTTGCGATCCCTGGTGGGAGGAGCTTTCAGTAGTAATTAAACAAAACAGTCATCTACATGCTGGTGGAAGTGCTGGAGCGAGGCTGATAACAGCAGAGAGGCTCTGAGCTGAATGAGCATGGAAATGAGGTGATCCTTCTTCAGAATGAGCTGTTAGAGCAAAAAGAGGAGTTTTGGATGTGGAGCTGTCAAGGATTTTTGCCGTGTGGTGGTGGTCAGGTCTCCTAGTGATGCCGGGGAGCGTGGTCAGGACAGGGCTGCAGCAAGGCAGAGGGGAAGAGATTCCTTGTCTGCTCCTTCCTTCTGGGAGTGAGAGTTTAAATATGTAATTATACTTGAATACACCGTGAGTTTAAATTAACATCTCCAGTTCCCTTGCTCAGTGGGTCTCTTGCACAGGATATTTGCTCTTCTCCCCTGTGAATGTAAGTTTTATTTATCTTGAGTTCTGAGACAGCTTCCATCCTGCTGAAATGTCTGGTGGTGCTCATTTCCAAACTGGCACATTTTGCACCCATCCCAGAGTACTGGAAATAAATAAATGCAGCACAAAGTGGGGAACAAAGCTGAAAAAGGTAAAACTGTCAAAACCATCCTAAGTTGGTACCCACGCGATGGCAGGTGTTGCACAGTACTTGCTGTTGATATGCTGTCTGTGCTGGTGGCTTCACATGTGCTGTAGCATCAGCAGAGCATCTGTCCTTCAGACAGAAGGACAGACTTCTTCCAGAGCCAGTCTTTGGTTTTGTATATACTACCTGTGGGCAAAAAGTTCTTTCATTCAGTTGGACAGCTGGAGCAGTCAGGCTGTTCAAAACCGCAGGGTTTTGCGCAACCTTCTGCACCTCCAATTGAGATACCAAGTCTCAGTCCTTGGTCTGCTGCTGCAGGGTGACAGTATCAGTACCGTCACGTTATCCCTTCTTCAGGTAACAGCGATGGTGTTTGCCTTCTTCACATGCTCGCAGCTGGGTCTCAAGGTTGATGCTGCACATACGGACACGTGGCAATTTTGGGACCCCTCTGGCACTGCCCTTACTTTGCAGGATGGAAACTTGTTTCCTGTCATACCCTGTACCATTTTGATTACATATGGAAACCTCAGAATAACTAGTTGAAATAGGGTGTCTGTGCGTTCGTCCCCTTTGGCAGCTGGCAGCAGAGCTGTGGTCCTTTGCAGCAGGGCTGAGTTTGGCTCTCAGAGCTCGTCTGGAGTTTGACCAAGTTGCGTTTGCGCAGCTCAGTGTCGGGGGGGTGGGTGTTTGAAGAGAAGCCTGCAGATTGGGAATCAGAGGGGAGAGAGGTGAAAGCTCGTTAGGGATCCCTTGGGGTAGATGAATTAGTTAATGACTATGCTGTGCTTTGAAAATGCAAATGCTGTGTCAGAGCTAAGTCTGATTATAATAATCAATCTTCCTTTTGAGAGGGTGCTGGAGCTGGGAGAGGGATGAGGCTGGGGCTGAATTTTTAGATGGTAGATCTGAGTGTCTCTGCTGTCATTAAGGAAACCTGAGGTCACCCGAGAGGTCAGCAGAACCGGAGAGAGGCGAAAGGTGACTCAGGGAGGAATCATCCCTGCAAGCGCCAGTGGCTCCTTGACAGGCTGAAGTTAATTTTGTAATTTTGTTCCTTATGATTGTCCTGCCTGGAAAAGAGGGCTTGGCGTCTGCTCCTGAGTGTGAGCTACCCCTGCTAATAGGAAAGATAGAAACTGCCTCATAAGCAGGATCCTCTGGGGAAGGGGGAGCGAGGAGGATGGCTGCTGCAGGCGTCCAGCAGTGACAGCTCCTTCTCCCTTGGCACTGTGTTCGTTTGTAGCGAGCGTTCCTAGTAATTACGCCTCTTAATTTAGGAGAGCGAGTGGGAGAAAGGAATATAAATTTGTGTATTAACTTTAGAGATTGGAAATAGGGCAAGCGAACCTTCTCTCTGGGAGATTATATTTGGAAATGAAATAGAATGACATTCGGTATAAACTTGAAAAATTGCTCTCTTTTTACTGCAACAGGAGGGGAAAAAAAGGCACAATCCAGACTGTACTGAAGAGAAGCAGAAGTCAGCATATGTCCATTTCCCAGTTTGTGTGCAGCGACAATAATATGCATGCATAAGTACATTTTTAGGAAACAGTTTGCTGGAAGGTTGCTTCTAGCCCTGTCTTCTCCGTGATAAAAGCACGCCAAGTTTGTAACAGATTGGGTAACCCATAGAGACTGGCAACTCTGATCCAGCTAGAATTTGTCTAATTTTAAGAGACAAAAATATGGGTTTATTTCTTCAGCCATGTGGGAAATAGGTAGTTCTAAACTACTTTTTATTGAATATCAGGTTTTCTCTGGCTTTATTACTTTTGTTTCGCAATAGCATCAAGGATTAATTTTCCCAACAAACTGTACCAACTGATCTCAGGCTGCTTAGCCTGTTTCTAAATGGCAAGTAGTATTTTATTTTGCAAATGTCTTCCTATTTCTTTGAAGGAGAGTGAAGTTTACCAAGAAATCTGGTGAGACTTAGTTTTCCCCATGTGCTTCTCTGCAGATGTTTTGGCAGAACAGCCCTTCAGAACGTCAGTGGGTTGGGTGTGGGAAGAGGAGATGAACAGAATGATCCATGGAAGTGCTCGGCATGGTGTCTCGCTACCTTGTAGTATTGCTGGTCACCCAAATTAAACTCACTGGTGTTCGTCTATGTTTGATTTCTGTCCTGACGCCAGATTTATAAGCTTAAGGATGGACGATAGGAGGTCACCAAGCTTGCAATGCTGCTCTGCGGGAAGACAGGCAAATAAGATCTTTACTCACTGCTACATCCTTTTGAGAGATGCACAAATGGCATCCCTAGAATAACTGGTGTATCAAGCTCCTGGCAAGCAGTAGTTTGCCTGTTTTCAAACCTCAGCATATGGGTCGTACTCTGGGTCCCATTTCTCTGTTCTTGTCTGTTTTAGCTTCCTTTGCAGGTCTGCTTGGTTTTCACGCATTTAAATATTTATGTATTTAAATAGCTTCTTGAATTGTGTTGAGACTTGTAGTCAAACACAACCTCTCAATTCACCTTCCCATGCTGGCTCTGTGCAATTCAGTTCCCATTTATCTCTGCCTTTTAAAATCAGCTCTTCTGCTGAGGAAGGCCTTTCAAAGGATGTTGCATCAGCCCATTGTTAACTAAACCTTTAGACACTTATAATGGATTCAGCATTTCCTGCTTTTTACAGTTCCAAGAATGCTGAATGACGTGCAGACACACTTCATCAGGACAAGATTGCTGTATCAGCCCCTCACTAAAACGAACTCATTATTCAAATAATAACTGTATGTCTCCAGCATGTGTTCTATGAAATACGTGTACATGATGTGGGCGAATAAACCGGCCCCTTTTTTTCAACATGCAAATCCTATCTTTAGCAGTGAGTTGAAATACTTTAGATTTGGAGTCCTTTACTGTCCCAAATGACACACCTGAGCAGAGATTTGGTCATTATTTCGGGCAGTGTGTTTAAAATTTCCCAAAGTTCACAAGTATGGATTTCGAGGGAGTTTGATTTGATTTGAAAGTTCAAGTCCTGTGATAAGTCTCATTTTGAAGATGGGTTGTGGACTGTAGTGGTCAGTAGGATGCTTTGGAAGGGCTTGTCTTCATGAACATTGAAGCCTGCTGAAATCAAGCAGGAGAAACAGCAGGTCCATGCCATTGTGGAGGCTCAGAGCACTTGTTTCGGATGGGACAAATATGGGTCAGAAATGACAAATGCCAGAAATACACCAAGATAACCAGCTCTCTAAAGTAAAGTTTTGTTTCTTCTGGCTGCAAGGAGATGAATTTACAATGTTATATTTCTCCTGTCATCACATTTATCTTTAAATAACTCCTACAGAAGAGAGACCCAACAAGGAACGTATTTCCTCCACTGCTGTGGGTGTTTGCTATGTCATTAACACTTGGAGGAGAACCACCATCTTGAAATCCTGCCCAGGCAGGTTTAAAAGTAAGGCTGAAAGAAGAATAATATTTCATTTAATTAAACACTAGATGAAAATCCATCCATGTTCTTCCTCTCTTTCTCAGTTTGTAAATAATGATGACAGTACCTATTTTGGAAAAACTATTTTTAGTTCATCTTTTGGGGTAGTTGCATATGTATGGAAGTGGACATTGTAAAATTTTTCTATATACTGAGCAAGTTCATATCACTTTCTATTGAGAGCAATAACGCTGAACTGAAATTCATGCTCATGGACTAAAAAAGAGTAGAAAATGCTCAGTAGAACCGGGATCACTTTAGGCTGAGAGCAAGAGGCTCAAGTACATTCTGAGAAGAGAACATTGCATAGTCAAAATGTTAAGTACCTGTTTATGTGTTTCATTCACAAGTCATGGGCTCTGACATTTCTCATTATTCACCCTTTTCTAATGTCATAAAAACATGGGATAACTTTTAATAAAAATAAAATAATGGCTTGGTTTCTTTTCAAGTTGCTAATGTGTTCTGTACAGTGGGGATACATCTGAGTGATTCTGGATGATATTAACCCTGAGGCTCCTGCAGAAGCCTTAGGTATTTAGGTGCCTCTTGTGCAGTTGTCAGGATAAGAGATGCAGTGCTGTATTTTGGGACAGTATTCTCTCTCCGCTCTCAATGCTGTTTAAAAAAAGTCAGATCAACATAAAAGAGAGCTAAAGGATCCAAGCCTGACCGAGGTCATTTGATACTGAATGTGGGAATACAGCAATGAGCTGTAATTTGAGCAGCCCTTTCCCCCTTTCTGCTGGGTAATGGCTTCTGCTAGTTTAATGTATTCAAAGTAAGAGAAGTTTAACTCAAGCCAGTTATATAAAATTATTGATCAAAATTGGAAGAGTTTGGACAGGAATATTGAGTTAGTCTGAAAAGCAGAAAATGCCTGCTGAAAGTGGCATCTGGTGAACAGGAGAGACAAGGACTGGAAATTAATTGAGGAAAAGGGATGTGATGAGAATTTGGCAGAGAAAACAGCAAGAGGAGATTGGCTCTTCCTTTCCTTATGCCTTCTTGAAGCCATTCTTTGCCACTGGTACTGAGAGGACCAGTGGACAGGAAGGGATGAACTGCCACCACAGTGAGCCATTATCACCTGGTCCCTGGAGGCTGTGCCAAAGGGGATGGTCTCAGTAATCTTCTCACCTCATAGGCTTGCACATGGTGCTTAAAATGATGTAGAATATGGGTTTGTATTTCTCATTTAATTCTGCTGCTTCTTTCTTTTTTTTCCCCTTCATCTTTTTATCTTGACTGCACCACGTGCAGAACTGCAGTGAAGATCCAGCTGGAGGAGCAGGTAGTGGCAATGTCTAACCCAGTGCTATGCTGGTATGAATGTGCCAGGTCTGGCCAAAGGCTGGGGAGATCATATTCTGCCAGCAGGTGAAACTGCAATGAAGACAAAAAATTTATTCACAGATTCCTTATTTTTTTGCCTTTTTCTTTTTTTTTTCTCTCTTCTCTACATTCTTGTTTCATGAAGACCTATTTGCCTGCACTGTGCTACCTTTGGAAAAGCAGAACTGGATCCCAATGATAAGCCACTCCATCTTATCTCTACTAACTTTCTTTTTGCTGTGGAAAATACATGCATAACATTTTTTAATATCTGTGAGATTTGCAGGCAGGGATGCTTTCCTCACTGAAGCTCTAACAATTAAAGGAAACAAGCAGCATATTTTGAATGAAATATTAATACCTTGATGGTTCCACTTTATTTTTTTCATAATTAGTGAGGTTTTGATTACAATAATTTGCTGTTGCACAAACTGGTGCCTTGCCCTGAACTTGAAGCACTCCAGTAGTTTTAATCCTAGTTCTGGGAAGCAGATCCATGTAAACATTTAACTGCTCGAGCTGGTTTCATCTGTACAGGTACCCCTGTGCCCTCCTCTCCCCAGGCACATCAGATTTTCATTCCAGGTAGTTTTGGCCCTTGAAAACTGGGAGAACACATAAATTACATCGTGTGCCCTTACAGTCCCTGTGTTCTTCCCTCCTCATTCTCCTTGAGCAGTTTATATATGCACCCATCAGAATCTCATCACGCTGCTACTGCGCGTACCTGGCATTAATTTGTCACTGCTGTGTATCAGGAGAGACTTGTGCTGGGGCTTTTCCACAGCAGCATTCACTTGGTGAGCACGTGTGCATTCACTCTCCCATCTCCTTTTCCCATTGCACATTCCATTTTTTCCTCTCCGTGTAAGCCAACACAAGACACCCCAGATCACAACAGCAGATTACTCGCCCACCTCCTCTGTCCCCCCTTCTTCCCTGAGAAGGCAGCAGTGATTTATCTCCTCAAGTCTATAGCAGGTGGCAGTTGGACTCAAGGCTAAGTCCACTTAGCCTGTGATAAATAACATATTTACTGGCCCTTCCATCTTCAGATGCTGTCGACGTGCAGTCCAGAAAACAGCACAAAAATCTTAATAGGAAATACATCCAGCCTTCAGCAGATGTGGAAAGGGGGAGATATAATGAGTGTTTTCCTGCTAGAAGTAGGTTGGAATTGAAGCCTGCTCCTCATCCCGGTACCTTTTATTTGCGTTCCTGGAATTATCTGGTGCACTTGCTTTATCCTCAGCCATCTGTGATGGGCTGAGCTGGGTGAGATAAGCTCAGTAATCAGAAAATTGAGGGAAGCATTTCTGGCTGTGATAATCTTATCAGGCGGCTAATATACATGAACATTTGTACAGCCTGGTGATGCAGGTGGGTCTTCCCTTATTTTTAGTTCCTGGATGCCTTTTGAGAGGCAGGGGGAGGATGCAGGGCTTCAAGTGCCAGAGGGAAGTTTGGCTAAAACCTCCTTTCTACCCTCTCTCTTCTGTTCCATCTCTATAGTAGGGAAGGAGAGGGAGAGTAAGCCAACCATCCCTTTTCTGCCCTTTCCTGCTAACAGTGCTGCCATGCTCTGTCTTTTTTCTGGTAAGCATGGAAGGGCAAAGAGGCAATGTGTCAAAATTTCAGTTCTGGCTGAGCAGTATGACTGCACGGGTCAACATGCTCCTCTTCCTTGTAAAACTGGGGAGTTTCTTCCAGCTTGCTGTCTTTGCATGGAGTTCACCATTGCAATAGGATTTTGGTCTACGAATCTAATTGTTGCTGTTGAAGGGAATGGTGTATTACTGGATTATTTCCCTGACACTGAGCTCTCTGTCGTTGTATGTTTTGCATCCTTAATTAGCACTGGATTGCTCGTTTTCCTCCTGAGTGAAAAATATAGTTTTTGTCAATAGATTTATTAGGAGAATTAGTCACCAGGTGCTAAAAAAGACAGATGATAAAAGGAAATGCAAAATCGGAAGGGTGAGCGTGAAGCAGGTCTAAGTTGGGAAATGGTGCTAGAGCAGAAGTTTGTGTATTCTCTAGGTAGTCTCTGCTTACACTTCATTTTAAATCATTTTTGAGAGGTTTAGAAAAAGTAACATGTAGTTTATCAATCTGTGCATTGTCCTGATAGCTGAATTAGGAATACAGATTCCCACAAGTCAGGAAGCCTGGGAATGGTAGAATCTGGGTAAGAAGTTTTCATGTCTGTAGAGTTTAGAAGTATTTTCTTGTGAACTCCTTCCCAAACAAGGCCAGAGGCAGAAAGTATTCTTATTTGTTTGTTTGTTCCATCAGACCTACCTGAGCAGCTTGAGCTACAAGTGTATATTGGAAAGTGTTGGAAGTATTCCCCAGTCTTTTGGGTTCAATGTATGTGTCTGAGTTGTCCTGGACAAGACAAAATAATTCTGTGATTCATTTCTTCTGGGGAGGAATTGAAACTAAATAAGGTTGAACTGCCGATACTGAATCTTGGGTACTAGTGAGCTCCTAACACCACACAGATGATTCTCTACATCCCATTAGCCATGGGGTATGGGTTGGGGAATATCTGGAAGAGAAGTAGAATCTTTGCTTAAAAACAATCAACTTTCTGTTTCCCATCTGCCTTGGAGAAAATGTTGGGAAGTCAAGAGGGACTGGCCTTTGACATTCAGAACATGAAGAATTGTGCTTCACAGAAGTATTTGGAGAAAGGTCTGATCTGTACAGAACATCATGATTTCCTCTGTCGTCTTCTTTCTTTGCTGTTTGTGTGTGCCCTTTGTTAGTGCTGGAGGAATTCATGCTTTTTCTCTTCTGCAGCTGGAGGTGGAGATGAAGGCCCTCAAGTCCCAAGAGTACACGGCTGAGCAAAGCACGGTCATCACCAAGGGAGAAGTTGACATGCTCAGGTAGGCAAAGCAAGGGGGAGACTGAGAAGATTCTACTATTTTCAGTGGAACTAATGAGAATGGAAGTGCCCAGAGTAGTTTCACTGCCTGCTCTGGTTATTACCATCTCATGGTAGAGCACCAGGTGCAGGACCTCACCATGCTCCGATGCAGGAAAAAGTGTATGTGAATAGGCTGCCAATGTACTGCCTACATACATAGACTGCCTGCTATTCAGTGAGCAGCACAGCAGCTTTTCTCAGAACATTTTCTGTCTATTTCTGAAGGATATTCTTTTCCCGAGCACACTTTATACTTCCCCGACTGTCACAGCTTTTATGGACATGAGAAATCCATGAAGCATGAACAGAAAGCCTCAGCCCCTGATCTTTACTCTGTTGAGATACTTTGTAAGCTTTTCTGTCTTTTGGGAGGCTGCAGGCTCTTTTCTTTTAATGTTTGGGATCTCTTTCAGTTAAATTGTGAAACTGGCTCCTGCATCACTGTTCCCCCTGTTGACTGCCTTTCCCGTGGAAACAGCGTTACTGTTTGTTTATTTTGACCAAATCTCGACTGTAAATAAAGAACTTGTTGGCATATGTGAGGAGGTTTAGAAACCAGCTTTTGTAATACCTATGTGCATGTAGCACTGGAGATAAAAGAGGGATGTTTTCCCTTGTGCATTGCTGCAGATGGCAGAGGGGTACCTGTTGTGATTTAGTGAAAGAGAAGTTAACAAAACAGTGTTTCAGCAGAAGATAGATGAGCATTTACAAAAGCGACAGTGAAGCTAGACATCCTTCCCCATGTATTTATTAAAGCACTTGCAGCTTCCATTCCAAAACAGGTGACACAATAAATACTAGGCACAGAAAAATTCATTTGTTTCAGAATGTTTTAATAAAGTTTCTTTTATGTAAGCTGAGCAAATCGGGTCTTGCCAGGCTGAGACTTTATTCTCAGCTGATGTAAGACTTTGACTGCAGTTTCACTACTTAATTCTTCTGTATTTTCAGCTCCAACACTATAAAGCATTACTGCCTCATAGGACTGAAAGCAAGATTTTGCAGTGAGCAGAATCTTGCAGAAAGCAGAAATTACTGGCCCGTGCATTATGACTTTGCTCTTGTGCTTTGCCTCTGGAGCTTGTTTTATGGTTTTGAAAGCCCAGTTCTATAGCAGAGGGGAGGTGTTTGAAAATAACATGTTCAGCTAAGCTATTCCAATATGTTTTAGGGCTGTACACCTCATCTTAGGGACTCGCTCCTGTAATTCCCATAGGGTGGTATAATGGTTCTGGAGACACAAGGCATGCATCTCCCTTTTTCTTCTATCATATATTTGAGTTCTGGTAAAGGATAGTATCCTCTGGCTTCCCTTTTTCAGGGGGATAAACCTGTCTCCATCCACTTTTGCATGTTGTGGATGTTTGTTTGGCCCGAGGTCACTCAGGCTTTTTCTTTGCCGAGGTGCGCTAGACCCTCTGATGTTTATGCTGCTGCAGAAGTATTCAGCACCTCCTCAGCAACATTAAACCCGTCACTCCTGATTAATAATATGCCTCTGTATCAGTAAAGCCAGCATCCTGTTTGCTGTCTTCTGGGAGCTGAAGGTTTTCAGCATATTCCTACAGTACCTCCTCGGTCTCTCCCTCTCTGGGCTGGTGTGGGCTGCAGCACCCTTTCATGTAGGAGATGCTCAGTCTCTTTATTTTCACCTCCAAGACTCATTATTCGGTGTTTATCTTCGCTGAACAGCATTTGCCAGCTATTAACAGAGCAGCTTCAGGGACAGCGTGTGTAGGGGAAACAACTGGATTGCCACATAGTCCAGGACCATTTCATGTTGCAGAAGGCTTTTGGCAGTGGGGATAGAGACGTCTGGCTTTGCCCTGAATTGGAACCTATTTCCCAGGCAGGGGCAAGCGGAGCTCGCAAGTATCTGCTTGTTACAGGCTGGTGATGTTTGGTTCTGCTCAAAGGTAGCCTTTCACTCCCCTAGATAATGTTTTTCTCTCTTTGTTTTTAAAAAAATTCTTTGACTAATAATCTCATCTCTCGCCTTCTTTCATGAAATTGTGTCAAGCCTTTCACACAAAGTATAACAGAAACACAGGCCTGTTCCCAGTAAAGCTATTGATGGTGCAGAGCTACTCTCCAGTGATGAGCTGTGCACTGAAAGCTGTTTAAGCAAAGAGGCTAAGCTTCTGCTGTTGTTTCACTGTGATATTTTGTCTTTTCTTCTCTTTTCCATTTCCGTACCGTGTGCTCTTGAGTCCCAGGATCCAATTCCAGGCTGTTTTTTCGGTTGCTTTTTACAGAACCACTTTTTCTTGTTACGGCTCATTTAAATCCTTGTCCCAGGCCCTGATGTTAGTCATTTAGCTACAGAGCTGTTCCAAAAAGCATGGATTTGTTTGTTTTTAATCACCCTTTTCACTGCTCCACTGTAGCAGTAAATGACTTGGTGGAAAGTGTTCTCTCCCTGCTGAAGCTCTCTTTGCTGGGGAACTGGTAAGCCGGCCCCTGCTCCTATTTCCTTGCTGTTGGCTACTATTACCACTTCAGGTGTCTTCTCAGACTCTCAAGCATTCCATTCAGCATCACTGACTAGACTCCATAAAGACTTTTTTCTTATACCTCTAGACTTAAGCAGTCAAAGGATATGTTTGGGCCGTATTTTGTGTTTTCTGGCATTTTCTGTGCATTGGACAAGAGACTGGGCCAGGTTCTTTCTTCACAGAAGAAGCTCCTTCTCAAAGGAGTGCAAGATAAATCACTACCTTCCTCCAGGCTTTTGGGGTTCAGGAATAATGTACTGTGGTCCATGACGGACCACTTCTCGTATCTTGGCCGGATGTTTTCTCTCTGTACAGCAGAGGCAAATTGGGTAGCTGTGATAAAAAAACAGAAGGGGTTTGGAGAAGAAACAGAGATTAGCATGGGAAGGGATTAGGTCTGCTGTGCTTGTCCTCCTCCTGTGTCCTCCTGGGCCTCAATGGGACCAATTTGCTCAGTTTTACATAGCTGCTAAGGATGAGTGAGCAACACAAGCTCCACTGTTACTCCTTCCTTCCACACTTCCTTCCACTGCCAGAAATTCATTCTGGCAGAAAACAGGAGGAAGAATGCAAACTTTGAAATTGGAAAGTGTGGAAAGAAATACCACAGTTTATGAGGGAGTTATTCCCATTTCTGTAGTTTATTGTGGGCTTTGAAATCCCATTAACCTACAGTATGAAGCATCTGCTCTTTTGGACTGAGCCCAGCCCAGTTAGCTCATGTCATGAAGGAATGTGAAAAATAGAGGAAAACCAGCAGAAGTCATCGAGGGGAGTCAGCAGAGCAGGAACGGGCTGTGAGCCCCCAGGCATTTCCAGATACACCCTGTGGTTAGAACCTAACTTCTGAAAACAAAAGCGGGACAGACAGAAGGGAGGGGGGAAAAAAATATCCATGCTAATCCTTTGAATCTGTATTCACCTCCTGTGAGTGAATGAGAGCTTTAAAAATATATCTATTGTCTCATTTTTCTTTAGTATGGAAAGTAAATTTTCAGTGAGAAACTTGAAAGACTTTATCAGTTTTTCCTCCTTCTCTTGAGAACAAAGTGCTCTTTCGTCAGACCTTTTATAACTTTAAATGTGAAACTCTTTCCCAGCATCATCGTTTCTGAAGAGACAATAAAGACTGGTGCTAATGCTGTCATTTCTCACACTTCTGTTTTCTCTGAAATAATATTTGTTTCTATTCTACAGCTCTCATGAAAAGGTGGTCAAACTGTTGAGTTCATGCACCGTGGGATATAGGAGAGCATTGAGGCATCAACACCTTTTAGAGGGAAGGCGATAACTGTGCAGAAACTGGGTTTTCAGAACCTGTAAATAAAAGTAATATACTTAAAAAGAACTTCACTAAGACTTAAGTGACAACAGGGGAAGGACCTTTTCATCTAGAGCAAATCTGAACTTTTTCTTTCTGCTGTCAATCTGCAGCTCCAGTAAATCCTAAATGTTTTCTGTGGCTTTAGCGACTGGGTAGAGTTACAGTGATTCAAAAGAAATCCATGTCCTTGCCAATGCCTATTAGTCACACTTGCTGGAATTCTGTCTGCTCTGCTCCTAACACCAACTCAGTGCCATCTGGATCCCTTAATAGCATCTTCCCAACACATACATTTTCTGCTCCATTCAATGGCTTCCTGTTCAGCAGTAGCTTTTCCACATGGCCATGTCCTCTTCACAGGTGGGGCCTCTGTGAGACCTGGTCCTCATTGGTGATACCTACACTGCTATACAGGCAACCACGTAATGCATCTGAGAACATTAAAAACAAATAAAAGAAAGACAATGGGGTGATGGTGGGGAGTTGTCGCTGGCTAAGTCCATTGAAAAGCTCTGGACTGAGACTTTTGGAATTGCTTAGATACTGATGAAAATCAGATTCCCCCTTCTTCCTTTCCAAAGCAGGAACAGCCTGGCCTTTCTCTCTAGCAGCCGATGCTCGCTATCAAAGTACTTTTTAGAGAGACTGAATGCACCCAGTGGGATGTCTCCTGATTGTCACGTGTCATTTCAGGACACTTGACGCTGTAGGTTTTTTTTCTTGTCCCCTCTTCTAATTTGGGACAGTGAAGCATGCAGTGGAAGCAGTGTAAAGCTTAGGTTTTGAAAGTGGGAGAATCCACAAGTCTGAGCAAATACCAACAAATCTGTATTCTTACACTACATGTGATCTTGTGGAAGGATTCAGAGCTGGTTTTGAATTTACCTTGTGCCTGTGGAGCCTTTGGTTCTTGAGTTAAGCTATCCGCATCTGATGCGGGAAAAATCTTCCAGAAATGCAGAGATCTTTGCTAGACTTTAAATATTTTCATTATTTTCAACCCCCTCTGTATGGAGAAGCAGTTGGTAAATTTTCCAGAAATTAATCCACATGATTTTTCCCTGTATTGCAAAACTTGAGAATGCTGTCAGTATTTCGGAAAGAACTGATGTTTCTTCCCTCCTCATGCCACAAGGCTGTTTTTAAAATGCATTAATTCTGGGCAGACGTTAAGTTGATAGATGGATGTGCTGCACCCAGATGTTTCTGTATGCTGCTTTTTTTGTGGTTTTCACATGGATTTATTTCGGATTGTTCTCCCTACCTGAAGGTAACTCCCATATGTAACAAGTTGAGGCATGCAAATTGGTGATAAAATAGCATTGCATACCTTGGACAGAGAGAGCACGAGGTGCATGCAGACTAAGGCTGCCTTTGTGGATGCTGGAGCATCCAAAAGCAGCACACAGTTGGCCTTGTACCTGAGTTTACATAAATGAAAACATTCAAGAGCCAAGCAAGTAAATATTTTTCAATATTTGACTGCCGTATCTTAACCACCAGCTGCAAATGCTTTGCTGTGTTTATATATAGATAGGATTCCCCTTGCCTCTCTCTCTTTGCCAGTTCCCCAGGGCTGGAAAGCAAAGCTAGAATAGCACAAACTGTTTGCTGATGGTTCTTAATGCTTTCCCATTGGAGATCCAGGACACTTAACAGTGTTAAAAATAGGTTAGAAGAGGGATAAGTAATGAAAGCGCTGGTCAGTCCTAAAAACCTCTCTGGTACAAAGAGGTTACAAGGATGTTCTGCTTCCTTGGAGCAGAGACGACGTCTCTGAAGGAGAGCAGAGCCCGGGCGGGGTGGTGGGGAGGGCTGACAGTGGTGCACAGGGGGAACCCCCACGCTGTGTCTGGAATGGCGGATACCTCAGGGTACTGGGAAGGAGAACAAGGGCCAGCTCTTGGGTGTGAACTTCAGCCGCGCTCGCAGGCGCTCTTGAGCGAGCCGCCGCTCGCAAAGTGCGTGGCCTGGGAACGTCTCCTGCCTGGCTGCGGACGCCTCGGGCTCTGCATCACCGCTCGCTCTTCGGTGCCGTGTGAAGGGCGCAAACAAATTATTAAATCTTCAAATTGCAGGTGAAAGAGCACAGAAATATAACGAATTAAACCTGCGCTTGTTACAGCTCGCTCGTGTCTCGGATCTTTGTGCAGTATTTTCTGGTGACTGCGAGGAACGATTTTTAAAGGGCACCTCAGAGGCCTGAGTTTAAGCCTCTACGTGCAGAGAAGTTCCGCAGGCAGATACTGGCAACATCACGGCTCACTTAGGAGGCTGGATGGGAAGAAATTTGTTCTGAATTACAATTCTGCATGTCAGGTATAGAGAGACTGCTGATGAGAGTCCTGTGTCTGGCTCTGACCTTTCAGTAGCTGCTGCGCTGTTGTTCCTCGGAGAAAAACATTGCTCTTCCTGGGGCCTGTTCTGCAATCCGTTTAGAAACATGCCATTAAAAGCATTAATTCCAGTCTGAATTTCCATTTTTTCCGACCTTTTCAGTCTCCTGCTTCTTCAGCATCCTCCATCCCCACTAGCTTTGTGGCTCTTCTGGAAATTATTGATAATCTCTTTTAATGACCTGAGCAATGCTAAAAGCCACTCCCCAGCATTTTAGAAGCTTCCAAGAGTGGAAAAAAAAGATGATACTTCATAATATCTGAAAATTACCAGCAGGGGTCGGGCTTACAAATAATTTAAGCAATTCAAGCTGCGTATTTATAAAGGAGACATTTCTGTGCTGAACATGTCACAGATCGATCAGCTTCTACGGCAAAGTTTGTAACTTTTGCCCAGTGAATAGGAGAGACAGCTTCTTCATCATACCTGAAATTTCTGTTGCATAATGTGGGGATATTGGCAGATGGGTGCATTGTTTATTGTCACAGTGGATGGATTTTCAGCTTAATTTAGATAATTTAAAAGGGAGGATTATCAAGGAAGATAATTAATTTTTTTTAAAATATTCTGGAAAAATATCCCGAGAAAATAGAATGCAAAGATCGATGTTAATATGCATTAGCTGCACAGTTAATCCCAAGAAGTTAACATGTGAAAGATGAAGTTCTTGAAGCAGCATTAAGGTTTTTGTTCTCTGTACTTAAATGCAAGCAAAAATGTTATATCAAACGTTTTATAATAATACTTCCTGCCTAAGAAGTTTGATAAAAGTTCTCTGAAGGATTCAACGATCATTTGGCTAAGGCTAATATGGTTGATATCACGTTTGGCTTTTCAAAAGTTTGAGCCAGATATCTCAAAGAAATTTTACTTTGATAGAATAAGAAAGAAGGTTCTTTTTTTTGATTAATAAGAATATAAGAATCACAGAGGGCTGGCTGTCCCAGTCTGCTACCTGCAGGGATGGCTGGTGGTGGATGACCACGTGAATTAGTACAAAGCTATTGGGGTACTTTGCCAAAAGGCTCTCCTAGCTTCTAGTACTTTGCAGCACTTCCTGAGCCAGAAATAATATAATGTCTTTCTACTTTGTAAAGCTTCATGCATTTTTCTTTGATTAATTTGATCACATAATACAAAGTTAAAAGATGGAAGATCAAAGAATAAATGTTGTTTTCACAATAACGAGTGTTTTCTACTAGGTCCTAGAATGTTTTTTATTGGGAACATGTTGTCCAACACAAAAAGGAGTTTGTGAGTAGTGAGGTGGCAGAATTTGAGATGATAAGAAATTATTCAGCTTATCGGACTGTTCAGAGTTTCAGAAGAGTCTTTACGTTGCTGCTCAAGATGGGAAATGAAGTTGTACAACAATAATTGCAAAACTCACGCACATAAGAGAACATGTCTTTACTTTTAGTTCCACGATAAGTGGGCTACAAATGAGCTGTTATCACTCAAGAAAGAGATCTTACATTATTGTGAGCAGTTTTCTAAAAATATCAGGTAAGTGCTCTGTAGTTAAAAAGACAAATAGAAAGCTAGGAATTATTAGAAAAGAAGTTGAGAAGAAAATAGAGAGCCCCATGATACCACTGAATACATCTGAGGCCTGTTTGTAGTTCTAGCTTTTCTCATAGCAAAAAGTCTATATAAAACTTGAAGAACAACAAGGAAGGGCAATAAGGATGAGCATAAATATGGAAAATCCTTGATGTGAGGAAAGACTAAATCGAGATTCTTCAGGAAATAATAGAGGAGGTCCCTAAAGTGGTATAGAGAAGGGAGTAAGGTACAATTATTCACAACTTTTATAGCAGAACTAACAGGCACTCCCTAAAATAGCCACATGTGAAGTATAAAACAAAAGGAATTAATTTTTCATACAGCACCTAATTAAATTGTGGATCTTACTTCCAAGGAGTGTTGTGAAGGCCAAAACTATAAATCAGATCAAAAGGATATTTGATGCACTCGTGGAGATTTTTAGCTGTCGGTGGTTATTAAACATGATGGTCTGGACTCAGTCTGTGGTTCAGGTAGTATCTAAGTTGGATTGGCTGCATACTCAAGTTCTATATTTTTAATATACTTTCACAAATTGTATTTTCATCATACAAACTTGTATCTTTTAGGCGTATGATTTTCAGTAGTGTAGCTTTGTGGTCCTGAATACCAGAATAATCTGATACTGCTTGTGATTTCCTCTTTTATTTGATTATTTGTGATGGCACTGTGCAGGGACATACTGTCTATTAACTCTTCCTTCTTCTCCAGGCTGAAAATTGAGGAGCTGGAAGCTGAACGCAGCAAGCTGGAAGAGGAGAACAGATCTCTGGAAATGAAGCTGGAGAAGCTAACTCTGCAGGTAGGAAATGTGGAGCTCCAGACCAGCTGGAGAGCCTGACAGGGTTCATTCACCATAGCTGTTCTAACAGATGTGCCAGAATGCTCCCAGCACGTAACTTCACTTCCCTCAATCTGGGCAAGGCTTTTTCCAGAAGCCCATGCAAACTGGACCAACACACCCGTATTTCTGACCATGTTATTGCAGTGGTTTGTGTCGATGTCAAGCACAATCACACAAATGCACTTACCTTTTTTGATGCCTTTGCCTAGAATGTGATACTTTTCTTCATGGAGCCTTAAAACCTGTTCCATTTTAAATGAATCCACTACCATAAGTTGTCTGTCTCCAAAGTGATTCATGCCAAAGCAGGAGTGTGGACAGGGCCTAACAACAGGGAGCTGATTTGAAAATGTGAGCTCCACTCATACTGAAGACTCCACTGCTGCTATGACTGATGGAGACAGGCCACCAGTTTGTGGCCTCATTAGGCAGTAGTTTTTCAAGCCAGGAAGCATCAGTGCTGTTGAGATGATGACATGGCAGCATCTCCAGACCTCAGATATTGAGACCAGAAGGTATGGAGTCAGAAGGATGAAAGGGTGTGTTCCTTTTGCTGTGCGACTGTGGGTGTTTTACCATTTCTGAGGTAGTGCTTTCCCATATGGCAGAAGGTCTTCAGCTTTTCACTCGGGATAGATCAGTGAAGTCTCACCCTCCTGGAAGGGAGGGCAAGGGCAACTGCAGCTGCTGAGTGGGCTGTCTATTCAGCTTACTCTCATTCCAGGCACAGCTTTCCTGTGCAAAGGAGAGGCACGGGAGTTGCTTCAAGCTTTTATAGTGTTTCCTGTTTGAAAGGTGCTGGAGCAAGCAAGAACCTGAGCCTGTTTGTTTAATCAAAGCCCATCCTGCTATGAACAGTGTTATCTCTCCCTTCTGTTCTCTCTGATATGCTGAACAAATAGGCATTGTAGTATTTCATTCTCTGAATTTTCTTTCTTTCTCCCCCCCCCCTTTTTTTTTTCTTCTTCCATTTTCGTGTAAATTGCTTCATGGTAGAAAACGTGCAGGTCTGGAATTACCCAGATTTCAGACAGACCATTGATTTTATCTTGACACCTATTAGAGGCAAATCAAATCCTTTTATTTTTTTTTTTTATTACCAATTCCTAGAGTCAGGGCAAGTGACAGCTTTGATAAAACAGGGAGCTAAGAGCTGCTGAGCATCTCTGCTGAGCCATGTTTAGTGTGAAACTTGTCACCCGGATCTCCTTTAATTGGGTTTCAGTCATCAGGAGGAGATGAAAGCTTTGGGCTGGTGTTTGGTTGCTTAGGTCTCCAACAAACACAACAGCAGCTTTGGTTTCAGAGCAGATTACAACTCACTCAGGTCACATTTAATCTGCTAACCTTGTCTTACAATGGCTGCTGGCTTTCCAAGAAGGCCTGACTCAGAGGAGTTCCCTATTTTCTTTGTGACGTCTTGAGATGTTCTGCTTTGTTTGCTTATGCTGCTTTTGAGATGCCAAAACAGCAAGTTTTTCAAATTGCACATTCAAAGAGGAAAAGTCCAAAGTCTTCAGCATAGTCTTGCTAATTGTCTTCCTTCTGGACCTCAGTAGAGGAGATTAGCAGCAGCTGCCATTTGGACAGCTGAGCTTTCACAGTACTGAAAAGTAATGTGGTGATAGGAACAAGACAGGACCTTCATACCATGGTAAGCTACTGAACAATAGCAGTTGTACTGTTCACCAAAAAGGCTTTGAAAGGTCATCACAGGATCTTCTTGACCTAGCTCATTAATAGTCCTCACTGTTTGAATGCAGTATTGTGCAGGTCCGGGATTTGTGGAGAGATTGGGGGAGAACAAGAACAATCTGTCGATAGAGCAGGGTAAAAATTATGGGAAGGGTATGATGGAAGGTGGTCTTCTGGTTTAGCAAGAGAAATCTGCCAATACCTACTAATTCTTTATTTAACAGGAGGTAGCTCCCCCTTTCCTTAGCTTCTCACTTTACTTGTGTCTTAGAGGACTAGATGCCCAAACGAGCTTCTCCAAAAAAGGATCAGAAAGGAAAGCATAAATATAGGAATATGTAAGCTGAATGCTAAAATGTCAGAATTGATCAGGGTGTGCCCACCTGAATGGTCAAGATTTCAGAACTCCTCAGAGGGGAAAACATCATCCTTCCCTTTTGTTTTTCACCTTGAGAATCAAGTATCTTGACAGGCCAAGCTTAGAATGACTTTTTTTTATAAACACATTGGAAGAAGGTTCCTTACAGTGGGAACCCACTAAGTTAAAAATAAGCTTAGAAATTCACCTCTTCTATCTGTGCTGAGCAAACATGCCAAAAATATTATGCACTCAGATAAGGTCAGGGAAATGTTGCTAGTTTGACACATTATTTATTCCCATCTCTGAAAGAAATCGCTGGGAAATGATGGGTTAAAATAATATCTCTTTATCACAAAGGGGAAAAAAAGGCAAGACAAACTTTGTATACAGTAATCACAAGAAGTTTTTACTGAACAGAAAGATGAGTGAAATTACAAACATGTGAAAAGCATCAAATCAAATAAAGGGCTAAGAGAAAGTAGGGGGTGACATTAAACAGGGTAGGATGGGGGTGATTTCTGACGTATCTTCAGTTCCTTCCTTTTAAAATCAATCCTCTGCCTTCCTGGAATTGTATCTACTAAATGAAGGATACATATAAGGGGTGTATTAAAGTGACTTTGGAAGAGGCAGGATGTAGAATTGAGGGTTTGACTGCTCTACACTGGACTAATGTCTGTTGAGTTCACAAAGCTGTGTGTGGTGAATGAAACCGAGGGAGATACAGCTAATTTTTGGTAATTAAAAGCATCAACATTTGGCTGTTTTGTGTGGAAAGCTGTAAAGTTTTTGAAATGTTTGCCTCCTCTCATGCTCTTTTGTATCTGAGTATTGGCGCATGGATTTTGCTCATTTCTGCTTTGGCTGCTGCTAACAGTAGCCAAACTGTTCTCCTTGTGAACTACAGGACCCAGATGGACTGGCCAGAGGGCAAGTGAGCACAGTGGAAAGGTACTTTTGTGTTGGGTGTGTGATTCATGCTCCCTGAGCTCAGTATTAGCAAATAAAGAAACAGAGATACTGATAGCTCTCCACAGCAGCCTGTATAACATCTGACATCGCTTTGTATTCTGTGCTTGTGCGGGGACAGCTTGAATTATGGCTGAAGGTGCTTCCCACTTCCACACACCCCTTATTCCAGAACCCCTTGGCTCTTGACACCTAGTTGCAGGCTGCATTGATTTTCCTTCACCGGTATAAAGACTTTAGCATGGTTATTACTCACTGGTCAGGTCTTTACTGCTAATAAAAACCTCAGATAGCAAAAACACAAGGAATGTTGGAACAGTGGAGAAATAACACCCTACTGAGAGTGCCTCTCCACTGCCTAGGACATTATCTTAAGAAAAACATTTGAACTGTGGCTCAGGAGAGAGATTCAAATAATGTATGAAAAGAGTGGGTTTAACCTGACAATTTTATTCTCCTCTCCCCTACCCTTTCTTTCAATGAAGCAAAAAAAGGCCTCCAGGAAAGCAAATGAGCTGTTACTGCTTGGCCTATGGTGGGCAGACTTGCTGAGATGTCAGTGAAAGGTTTGGTTTGTTTGGTTATCTGAAATGATTGGGGCCATCTTCCCAAGCTGCTGGTGGAAAAGTGCAACTTGATGCCAGGAACAAAAGACACTGATCAAATCAGTGCTTTTTGGATAAAGTGGGAGGAAAGACTTGTGAGGAGTGTTCAATTAGCATTTCTTACTGCTAGGAGCCTTGTGTTTACAGGCAACCAAGCGGATGTGAAGTGTTCCTTATGCAAATACTTCTCTCCTGCTTTTCCTCCTCTCCTCTACTCTTGGAGCTGAAGGAGAAGAGATTCTTCAAGTTTGGCTGTTTCAAGGAAGATTGATTAAAATCAGCTGCAGTTTGACTTAATTGGATCCATATGCTTGGAGAGGGAGCAGGACTAGTTAGAAGTTCTCCTAATTAGTTCACAGCTGGTTGGTGAGAAAAAAAATGAAACTCCAGTTAGTGTTCAGATAAATAGATCTGAATGGATAAGAGGCACTGAGGTGTTGTTTTTTACACCGAGGTGTTTTTGGGGCTTGAAAATCACCTTTAGTCCCATAGCCAAGCATGGTGGCTTGACCCTGGCTGGACACCAGGTGCCCACCAAGCTGCTCTATCACTTGCCCCTCTTTCTCCTCTCAGCCAGACCAGGGGGAAGAAAATAAGATGAAACTCCTAGGTTAAGACAGAAGCAGTTTAATGAAAAGCGAAGCAAAGCTGCATGTGGAAGCAAAAGAAAGCAAAGATTTATTCTCTACTTGCCATCAGCAGGCACTGTCTGGCCCCTTTTTGGGAAGCAGGGCTCCAAACACGTAGTGGTTGCTCCAGAGGACAAGCCCATGCCCACCCCCACCCTCCTTTTCCTAGCTTTCATCGTTAAGCTGACATCCTATGGTATGGAATACCCCTTTAGCTCAGCTGTCCCAGTCGTGTTCCCCTCCCAGGGTCTTGTCCACACCATTCCACTACGGGGGGAATGTTGGGAAAACATCCTCGGTGCCGTGCGAGCCCCACTCAGCAGCGGCCACAGCACCGGTCTCTTCTCAGCACTTTTCCAGCTCTCAAAACAAAGCACAGCACTGGGAGGTCTGCTATGAGGAAAATTAACTCCAGCTCAGGCAGACCCAGTACACCAAGCTAGCTGCCTGATCCCTGTGAGTGTGTGCATGTCTATTTATGAGGCTAAATAGAAGGCGTCTTTATTTTCTTGCTTGTTTCTGGGTGAAAGGAATTACCTATGGATGCTGGCAGTCAAGAAAACATGAATAAGATCACAGAAAGCTGGGAGAGGATCTCAGGGACCAGGTGAAACCCTACATGGGTAGTTTGGCTGTTTGAAAGGTTCCTGGTTTGGCACTTCGAGTGCGATGCCCCTGGTGACAGTCGTAACTAGTTTTGTTCAGCCTTTCTGCCAGTCAGAAATATGACAGCAACACTCATAAAAATGTGCTATTATTCATATATATTGACATAATTGATTTTTTGTCTGCTTTCACAAAGAGCTCAGAAGAAGTTGACTAGCTATATAATATAGGGACAGTCGTCAGAAAACTTTCCCTAGACAGAAGCTGGTATTGATGCTAAATTTTGCTGTCAGAATAGAAGGGGCTGAGTTCCATATTACAGTGTCCATGAGGGAACTGCCTGAGAAAAACATGCTCCACAAAGTATCTGGGGGTAATTTTTTTCATGCTGCTATGACTTTCTTAATGTGTTTTAAGGTGTTCATTAATGCATGTGTGGTAGTACCTTTCTAAATGACTAACTGTGCTATCGTTATTGACTGTTTTACATTTTAAGATATTAATCTGGTTAAATTAAATCTTAGTTTCTTGCAGGCTTTAAATTGATTATTTTTGCACAAATTAAAGCATAAAACACCCGTCCACTTCAGTGGTAGCTGCCTTGTAGCTGTAATGATTTGAAGCTAAGAAATAAGCAAGCTCTGCAAGCAGACATATTACCATTTTTTTTAGTAAAAGTAACTGACAAAATAGGTAAAGTTAGATACAAATAGAGCATGTGTCTGAAGATTCGTCCTATTTGTCTACCTTAGGTCATTTTAATTGGCCTGCCTAAGCAAGCATGGACTTGTGTTGATTGGTCCCACTAAAGCAGGAGGCTCTGCAGGGATAGTGAGTAGCTGCTGTCTGCTGCATTAAGTTCTCCAGGAGTCAAATGTCCATGGACATTGAAGGTTCTGTGGAATCCAGAGTGCTCTCTTGTTTCTTTTTTTCCCCTTATCTCTGCAACCTTTATGTTGGGGCTAGTGTTCCTTTTATCCTAGTGCTGTGTTTTGAGGGACTAACAAAACATCTGGGAGCTGTACCCCAAGCACAGACTCCTTTGTGTGATGGGCAGGGAATGTTTCACCTCCTTCAGCATTAATGATTCATTTAATAGTTCGGACTTTGTTGGCCGGGCAGTAACTAGCTTGGAGTTAAGAGCCCAAGGCAAAGTTAAGATCATTTAAAGAGTCTAACTGTTCATTATGTGACCAGGGAAGAACGATGAATGAATCATTTACACTGTTTAAAACTTAAAGGGACACCATCCACCTTTCAAGGTTGCCTAATTGACTTCTCAGATGCTCACAACTCCTCTTCCTGGATTATCTCTATGCTTTCCCTTGTGCAAACTTTGTGGCCTTTTTCCTTCCTCTGTGCAAGCTGTGATCTGCGTTAGGCTATGTGGCACAGCTGCTCCTCATGGAAAACCTTGGGAGGTCAAGTTCAGCCTTTTTTTTTTCCTTAAAAAAACCAAAACTCCTTTAAATGAGTTCGGGCAAACCACTTGGCATCATCATCTGCACCTAAAAATTGTGTTAAAAGGATGATATGTGTTATCTGTGAGAAAGCATCATGTATCTGGTGCCGTGTGGATTGGGTACTGAAGAAAGTCCTGGAAATGGTGTAAAATGGAAGGAGTGTAGCATCTGCAACACTCCAAGCCTTGAGGACTACGTGACACTGAATAAGCCGGGGCTATGCAAATATTTGGACGTGTTAATTCTGAATGCATCGCATTTATTAGAATTAACAGGAATTAGAAACATTCCATGGGAGTAGAGAGGAGAAGTATAAACATGTCATCAAGTTGTAGATTTTTCATTATGCGGTCCAAGGAGAAGCTGTTTCTTGGCCTCAGTGGCCCTGATAAATGTGATGCACAAGGTGGTTGTCGAATAAAACAAGGACACGCACGCTACAGACTTGCTAATGTTTGTTAACATCGGGGACAGGAGCGCACAGACTCACATTTGTGCAGGGAAATTTTACCAACATGCCCTTTAAAAAAAAAATATTTTTTTTTAAGGAATTTGCACATTGAATATTAAACACCTGAAGCTCGATAAATTTTACTGCCAGAGCTAGTGCTCTATTGTTTATTTCATGCAGTACCTTTCTCAGAGTTCTGCAGAAACTGATTAACATTTGCATAATACATTTAACACAAAAATCCATAATAAATTCATTAATGTACTTCTGCCACTATCCCTGAAAATATCAGCAGTTGTGTGGCATTGCACAGCTCATTAGATGAGCAGAAGGGGAGGAAGGGTGAGCGCTGGCTTTCCTGAACAGCTCTGAAACAGGGAAAGGTCAGTGCACAAAGTGTCGATACCTGAGCAGCAGCACGGAGAGCTCAGAGCAAGCAGGGAGAGAGCTGGGGCAGGGGATATGTCCTGATGGAAAACATTGCCATACCGGTACCCAGGAAGCACAAACTAAGAGGTGGCATCCATGCTAGAGCAGAAAAATCGATGAGGAGCACAGAATGCAGATGAGGATACTGCTACCCTGAGGAGGAGGTTGCAGCTAAAGTGCATGTATTCTACAGAGGGCAAACACCAAGAAATTGTTAAAGTCCTGATGTGGTTTTGGAAAGCTGGCTTGAAACAAGCCTTGGTTTTCTGAGCAGGTATTGCAGAATGAATGGTGAGGGTTTAAAAGTCATGCAAGACTTGTTTGCATGGTGATGGAGGGTCACTAAACCTCTAAATCTGGGGATATTCTCTGTGTCTACTGCTTCCATGAAAGAATGGTGACAGAGACACCACTCTTAGTGTTCTTCTACGGTAAGAAGAACAAGGATGTAAGAAAATGAGTAATTTCAGCTACAATGAGGCATTCAGACACGCAGTTGTGTTTATAAAATATCCCACCCAACAGCTCTTGATGCTAGCTGATGAAGTAGTCCTAAGTAGTGATTTCAGAAGGCTCCTTTGCAAGAAGAGCATTTCACTGATTCCCCAGAATCATCCCGCAGGTGAAAACCAAGGCTGAGGAGACAGACACAAACCTTTTAAAATGAGACTTCACTTTTAAGCTCCTCTAATCTTATTTATCACACAGCAAAGAAAAAGCAAAGTTTCAGGAAGTGATAAGAATGACTGTCCCTTTATAGTTTTCTGGTTTTTCTCTGTAGTCATTTGATGGCACAAATTAGTTTTCAATTGTTCTTTCTTCATTTTCTATTATTCTCTGCTGCTTTGAATTTTGCTGCGATGTCACAGAAGCAAAACAAAAGTGTCGTTTAGACCTGTATAGGGGAAAAAAAATGCCTGGCAAGGTTTGTTTACTGAAGCTTTGTGCTTTTTCACAGGTTTCTATGAACACCACGTCCATAAGTTACAGCCGTCTCCACTTTAGGCTTTTAGATTTTCATTACTTGTTATCATTTCAGCCTTTGATGACCCAATTATTTTCTAACTTTTGATTAAAACAAAGCAGTAGGTCACAGTTTCATGCTGTCCTCGTCTCTGCTGCTTCTTATGTTGTGATCTGTCTTTTTGCCACTGGTCTTTGTAAAGTCAAAGTTTTCACTAATGTTCTTTGACAATTTTATTCTTCTGATGAGCCTCTGGTTACAATGCAGGATTTTTCCTCTGCTACTGGGCATGCAGAAAACTCAACACCATCTCTAAGGGACAGAAGACCAGGATGCATTAAGGAGATTATCGAAAATGAAGTCAGAGTTTAGTTGGGGTTTTTGAGTGTGTGTGATGAGGAGAAGAGGAAAATCTGCCTGTTTCATGTCACAGTGGAGAGTGGGCAGCAGTTGTTAAAATATATGTGAGAAAATGGGGAGATGCTCTGAGCAGAGCCATGAATGGAGCTGACAGTGTGCATCAGAGAAACACGTTTTCTTTGTGACCTTTGCCAGAGGATTCAAGTGTGCAAGAAGCTGATGCATTATCTTACATATTGCAGAACCCTTCCCTTTGATCAGACCGACCTACCCCCTACTGATGCCTGGAGGCAGGGATCCACATAAAGAAAATGGGATTTCCCTAAAGAATTTTATCAAATAGTAGAAGGGAAGCTTGACATATTTCTGTCACTCAAATGCATGGTGTTGAGCAATTCAATCTGCAGTCCAGGCTCGCCAGGGATCAGAACTTGTGTTGTGTCTGGGGAGACCCAGCGGTGTCAGTGGGGAGAAGTAACACCCTGACATCAGAGCACCTCTGCCAGCACACCCCCAGCTCAGTCACATCACAATATATGGTCTCTTCTCAGTCTTAAGCTTCCAAATTTGCCTCAGTTTCCCCTTGCTGCTGTTTGATAGAACTCGAGAGAGACACAGATCCAGAGAAGTCTGAAAAAATTGTTTTTGACAGCTTTCCTACCTAGATTTGAAAGACAGGTAAGAGTAGAATGGAAAATGATGCCTAATTTAGGTAGAAGAGCTACTCTCTTTAAATGACAGACAGTCAGGATGGCAGGATGAGCGAAACACTGTGGAAGAAGCACCATCTTTGTATCTTTTTTAAAAATCAGTGGTGTCACATGAGGTAGTCCTGTGTGCACAAAGGAGCGGTGGTGTCTGTAAAGCCAGTTGCCTTAAATACTGGTGGGAGTGTTCCCTGGTGATCAGTCATATCTGTGTTTACCCAAGCGTGGGGTTCAGCTCCATCAGGAGCACTGATGGCTTCCCCTGCTCAACATTTAAACCCCGTGTATCTTAAATAATACAGGAGCTGTGCCTGTTCTTTGCATTTTTGGCAGGACATTTAAAATTAAATAAAAAGTCCCTGAAAACTATTGTGCATGTTGGACACAACATAAGATGTTCAGTCAAGATTGTGACCTTTCAGAACAAAGATGCTGCTTTTGAAAAGGGTTTCCATTGTGCTTCTGGCTGTAGTAAGATGAAAAACTTGAAAAACCAGTAACATGAAGGCTTTGCAGCAAAGATGATCTCCACAGAGAGCCCCTCGTGTATTTTTGGTTGTCTTCCAGTGGGTACATCCTTTCTCTCCGTGCAATACTACCACAGTTGCAATCACAGCAGTAATTACAGAAATTTTCTCATTTTTATGAGTAGGGGGATGTGAAAAGCTGTTGGCAGGGCAGCCTCTGACAGGGAGCTCAGCTGTGGAACTGCGTTCCCTCTAGATCCAGCACAGCTAGAGTTGCTGACCTTAAGGTTATTTCCCTAGGAGTCAGGGGCTGATCTGTTCAGTGTGCAAGGAAAAGCCTGATTAGATATGTGAGCTCTTACGATTAACATTATCATGGTGGAGCAGCCTGAATATTTAAATACACCACCAGGGAATTTAAGTATATATTTATATATGTTTGCAGACAATTATTAGAATGCACGCAGTTGTATTTGTGTGTAGACGTGACTTGATATAGATGGGTGTAAAATGGGGAACGTCGCCAAGATTGTTTCAACAGAATCTGCCTGGAGCGTGGTCAGAGGAGTGGTAAAGGTGGCCAGACAGGGAGGAAAATAACTGCTCAGGAGTGAGGACAGAGCACCTAGGCTGGGGGTTCTTCCCAGTTACAGTCATGGCAGTTGTTGGTGGCAGGTAGACACTATCTTCTAGATCCAAGTAATTTGGGGTTTGAATGTACAGTGTCTTTTGGCCTTTCTGCTTTCCCAGGGCCTCTGATGTCTTCTGAGTATGAGGCTGCTGTTGACAGTAACCACTTAGAAGATAGATCTGCATCTGCACCTGGAGGTTTTTGTGTGGTCAATTCTCCCAAGCATCTTAGAGAAAAAAATAGTGGGCATACTGCAAAACAGACTTATTGGTCAATGTGCCAGCACATTGCTCCCAAAGCTACCCTTTCATCCCCCTCATCTTAGCTGTGTGGCTCTTCTGTTCAGCTTAATGCTCTTTACTGATGCTGCACGCTTCCAGGGGATCAAAAAGATAGTCTGAGTCCTTTAGATATGTGTGAAAGTTAGAGATGATAACCTTCTACCAATTTACTCGATGATAGCTTGAAAACTTGCTACTGGGCAGGGCAACTTCTGAAGTATTTATTTCTTTAGGCAGTCAGATCAAGATAACATGGAATTCACTGCTTGGAGCAGTTAGCTCAAAGTCCTTCAGAGTCCAGTAGGTTGCCCCATAGCCGTTCCTTTTATTGGTTCAATTTATCCATAAATCTCTCTTATTCTTGTAAATTCTAAATGAAGAGATGACTCTTCCCATCTGAAACGATCTCAGTGCTGCTTGAAGTCTCCTTGTACTGGCAGAAAAAGAACAATTGAGCTTTGAGCTCGAACTGAGAAACAGATAAGATCACCAGGAGATCTCCACAGCAAATGCAGAATATATTCCTCTCTAATGGATTATTAGTGCTGTCTGGAAAGTAATTGAATTGCTTGGGTAGGAAGGAAGCGGGGACTGGGTTGCTTGTTGTGTTGTTTGTTTTTTAAAGCTCCCAAATTTTCTGAGGGGTAGGAAGTGAAAGGTAGTTTCTGTGTGTGACCCAAGGTGTCAGATACAGGGGGAGCTAATTAAAATGTCACTATATATACATGAAGGTGATGAGGCAGAAAGAACTGATTGCCTCCTTGGTTCAAGGGACTTGTCTGTGTCTTTGCTTTTATATGCTCACTGTGAAATGTGCAAGTAATTCATGCACTGGATGTAGGTAAATCTGGCTTTTTTCTCTCTCTGGAGTAAAACAGAAAATAAATCCATTCTTGCCCTACTGCGATTACTAAGGTAATCTCACTGCAGCTGGGCAATAGCAAAGATGCTGTTTCCTGCTGTCCCGTTGTACTTAACACTGCTACACTCTGTCGCCGGACCAAGTGCGAGGAGATGTTGGCACTGGGTCATCTGGGAGGTATCCCCAGCTTACCCGTTTCAGTGCATAGCATGGGAGGGGACAGAAGCAAAGCAGCATCCTCCTCTTTCACATCCTTTTGTTTAAAAGTACTAAGTGTGTCCTGGTAAGCCAAGGGAGTGATGGAGAGACATAACAACACACCCTTTGGTATCCTCTTTGGAAACACTCAGGTGGCAAAGAGGTGGTCCAAGCCATCCAGCCTGCTTCATTGAAAAACACTGAACAGCAACAAAAGGGGAAATAAAAAAAGGATTATCACCAGGGAAATTGCTATAATGTTAAGATAATTAGAATGCAGAATGATTAACATTAGAGCACTGCAGTGGCAAGGGCTATGCAAGCTGACGTAGTAGGCCTCTTCCATATCAAAAGTGTGGTTTTTCACCATTCAGTGTAACATTTTCACGTGACTTTATTCGAGTTCACAACTGAAACAGGTGATTGGTTCTCTGCATGGTACTTTTCCTCTCCTATGGCTACTAGAAGGAACTTCTTGTTTTCCCTTTTGTGTCTACTGATTACTGAAGGATAAAGGCCACTCTCACCATGGAGTCCTATATTGTTTTGAATGATAACCTGACATGAACTCCTAAAGCTTACTCTTCCTGTTGTGTCTGATGAAAATGGACTTCCCTTAAAAAAAAATAAAAATCTCTGAAGTGCTTCAGAAAATGGTTATCTTTTTCTCACGGAGAAAATGTAAGGATTCAGGAGACCAAATACTAACATTCTCTTCTAAAAAAGACTTTTCTAAATGTCTCATGCATCAGAAGCCCCTGCCTGTTATCTTTACCTTAGGACTTGGAGATTCCCTCATGTGTGGGCCCCTAGTAAGTCCCTTTGATTTGCCAAGACTAAACCAGTGAGAGAAGCCCCGTTAGGTACCGCATTAATCACTGGGTTTGTAGCCTGACTGAGTTTGGAGCAAAACTTGGAATGTAAAATGACCTCAGTGAAACCCTCGTGGTCCCCCATCACTACCTGTTGTCGCAGACCAGTGAATGTTTGTTCTCCTTGACTACTCGCAACCCCACTTGCTCCCAGACCAGGTCATTTGAGGTTTTGTCTCCCTCCATTTTCCCTGTTTGCTTCCGAGTAGGCATTTTCCCAGGATCTGCAGTGGCTTCCCCCTTTCCCTGCTTAGTCGTTGCCTGGTGGCTGTTGTCTGCTGTCTGTGTCGGGGCGCTCATGGTAGCACAAGCTCACCTTTCCCCTCACCTCTGCGTGCTGCAGAGATCAGGCGCATCCTTCATCGCGGCCGATAAAATCCGACGGTGCTTTTGTGGCAGAAAATCCTCTGACCTCAGTAGTGCTTTTCTTTCTTTTTTTTTTTTTTTTTCCTCTCACCCCTTTACTATGTAAGTAAAACCCATTTTTTCCTTAAAGAG
>WTSP01023700.1:230021-243045 GCA_025331215.1 Actenoides lindsayi
CCTCGTGGAAGAGGATGAATGGTGGGGAGGAGGTTGCACAGCACGCGGGGGCCCTCGGCTCGCAGTGAGAGAGGGGCCGTCGGGAAGGAATTGCAGTCGCACAGCTGTGAGGTGAATATGTAAAGAGTGCTTCGTCTGGCTTGTATTTTGTGGATTATTTTCTCTCTCCTCCTGACCCCACCTCAAATGAAATTCCTGCACTTCATCGGCTCCTCTGGGTTGGGCAATCAGCAGATAGGATCGAGGTCTGTAAGGAGGCAGTGGTCTGGCATACAAAGCAGTCGCATTAGGCCTGAGGAGCCAGGACTAATGGGGAGCAAGGCTGGTAACAGAAGACAGAGAAATATGGCAGAATAAGATTCATTAGGGATCAGATTCAATAACTGTAAAATGATGAGAAGTTTATGATCAAAGGCTTACTTCAAGCATTTTAATGACACAGTCATTTAATCCGTTTAAAGCAGATAGATAAGGAGTTAAGTGAAATCTACAGCAGTCGTCTTTCTGAGCTGTTTATGAACCTGTTACAGCTACAGATCACTGCGAAAGGCACAGGATGGATGCCTGCTGTAGTAATTGAATAGTATATAATGGGCTACCAGTCTTTACGGGCTGATTTACGTAGGAGGTTGGTAAAACTTAATGCAAAGGCTTGTGGTTTGTCTTAAAAATGTGCGTTGCTCCTCAGCTACTTTTTAATGTGTGTGTTACTAGCAAGATGAGGGAAAGAGCAGAATTGTTTTAAAACCTTTGTGTGCCAGGATATTGAACTCCCAGTGGATGCATCTCCTCTGGCAGTAGCATCAGTATAGGCTGTTGTAGTGACAAGATTCAGATGGGCTCTGACACTTGAACCCATGTGTCATCTCCCAGAGGAATTGCACATCTTAAAAAAACCCACTGGGGCCAAGAGGGCACACAAGTTGTTTCTCATCTTTTTCTGCCACTGTTGGATGTGCCACCCTCCATCCATCTCTTGGTGACTCTTTGCAGGCGGTTAGCTCCCCTCCCAGCTTTTCTTGGCACACACTTGACAGCTCTGGCCAGTGGGATAGCACTTTGCTGCGTGTGCTTGTGGGGTGCAGCATGCCCTCAATCCCTTGTCCTTTCTAGCATTTAGCCACGTGGCCACTATGAAATACTTGAAGCCAGTTACAGCTTGGGTTCTGTGTGTGTCTGCAGAATGCACCTTCTATTTCTCAAGTCACCACTCTCCCCTTTGAAACGCTCCCAACATGCATAGGCTTACAATGTACCTAACACCTCCTACATCCCACATACTCCTTCGGTAAAGGAGTGCTTTCATTATACACTTAAGTGTCTCTACACACACTTTCCACAGCTGTTGAGAAGCAAGCAGAGGGGGCTCTTTCTCTACTCACGGCTCAAGGCTTGTTTTGCTGCTGGAAGCAAAGTAGTCTCTGCTGCTGCATTGTTTAAGGCCATGTTACAGCACTGGCTGTGCGTGATGCACGCACAGTAGCAGAGTTGGTATCAAGCTGTTAGGGAACAGGGAGAATTTCCAAGGGCTCTAGGCCATCTTGTTTTCGACTTGCACAGAAAGTCGCTGTCCTGCAGTGGTATTGATTAGTGTTAAAATAGAGAGGTGATAAATGGAGATTTCAGGTGGCTCCAGTAGAAGTGACTGCAATGGATGGAGGTGTTTAAATCGAGCCTGGAATATCTTCCTCCACCTCATGCTGGTGTTCTTGCTCATCCCAGGAGGGATCTGCTGATGTCTAGCAACAGCATGGTCCCATGGAGGGGCCTTCTCAGCTCTCTTCACTTGTGCTTCGCATGGGAACTATGTCCATCCTCTGATTCCAGCTTCCCTCCCTCATGCTAATTCCCTTTCTGCTGTGAGTTTTGTGATACCTGGCACAGCTGCTCACACATTGCTGGGCACATTGGAGAGAGACCAGTTAAGGCTAAAGGTTGCAAATTCCTTGAAACATGCCACAGCAGCCAGGCTACAGATTGGGTTTTAAGCACCCTTAGGTCTGCTTTCAGTTTGCTCGTTCGCATCTCTTGAGAGAGAATTGGAAAATATTTTCCGGTTTGAAAATAAGTAAAATTTGTCTTCAAATTTTTAGCACTAGCAGCCAATGCTCTCATTAATCCACATCCCTGTTGCTCTTGAGTGTCCCTGTGTTTTTTCATCAACTGTTCTTTCCCAAGAGCTTAAAGACTGAGCACTTGAGAGCTCACTTGTAGGGAGAAATATATATAAAAAATGGATTTTAATCCATTTTTTGCTTTCAAGTACCTTGTTCTTTGAGGGGGCCTGTTGCACTCTATTTTCACATGATAGTTTCAGAGATGAGAGTGATCTGGACTAGCAGCAGCTGCCCAGACCAGGGCTGGCAGTGCGGTACAGAGACCAACGCACAATAATAGTTTCCCACATCCAACCCTGTGTCAGGAACACAAGAACAAGTTGGTAATCTGAAAACAAAGGTTGCCAGGGTGCTGTGATGCTCGCTACACTGTGGTAGCACCCCAGCAAAACCCATCCCTGGCATAAGCTAAAAGCCCAGGGCTCAGGCTCTCTTGTTCACTTGTTTATAAATATTTGGTCAAGTAAGCTTATTTCTGGAAAAGTAAAACCTCCCACGTAAATGTTCATGAGGTGTGGAGGCAGGAGAGAAAACTCAGCAGCAGCAGCAGCGGGAGGAAGATGGTGCCACAGCAGAGCTGGGGGGCAGGCAACACTGAGAAGTTTGGGAATGTGGCCAGTTTAATGACTGTGCATGGGTCTGGCAGGCAACGAAGAAGGAGATGGTACAAATCCCAGCTCTGTTGTGGGTATGACAGAGTGTGAGTAAGTGGCTTCTGTGGAATTTATGGATAATTGCCCTGAAAATTGGTAATTTCTGCTGTGAAGGGGATGCTCAGGGTCTTGGCTGTAGCAGCCCCTTTTGACGCAGTGTGGTTTGGAGAACACAGTGGGAGGGAAACAATTCAGTTTTGAAGGAAAATGGTTTTGCAGTAAGAAATTTCCTCTGACCATCTATTACACTTGTCCAAATCCACCAGATTTGCTACATTGTCAGATTCTGGTCCAGTTGAGTTTGCCTGGACCTGAGCAGCTTTGGCCCTTCCTGGGCACAGTGGGTTGATCTTCACAGAAATCGAGCCCTCAGGGCCACGTGCTCCTCCCAAGGAGGGCTGCATGGACTGCCCAGCCTGGTAACATGGTATTTGCTGACCATCTCACCTGGCAGAGCAATACTCCTGATTTCACTGGTTCTTTGCCTAGTAGTGCTTCATTTTGAATAGGAGACTATCTCATTTAACAGCTTTTGAGAGCAGCAAAGGCATTTGTGTGTGGTTTAACTTAATATACGGGCTGCAGAGCTGAGGTGAAAGCACTGATCAGTTCTTACAGTTGAGATAGCATTCAGAAAACAAATTAGAGTTTGCAGTTGGTAAGGATCCAGCCAGAATTCATAAAATTGTATAATATTCTCAAGTTCAACATGGACAAGCTTATTACCAATCCAGAGAAATCAGGCATGTGTTGTGGAGGTAGGGATGTTTGGGATTATCTTTCTAGTATAGAGAGGCAGCCATGTTATGGTCTCCTGTCAAGATTTTAAAAAGTGGGTTAGAATTCCTAGCACTGGCAAGGAGGTAGCTGGGGAGAACCAGTCCTGAGATTGGTGGGACGGGTTTATCTCTTACAAAACACCAGTTTGCTGAGGCTGGCTTTCTCAGTGTGCCAGCCCATGATGTTCCAGGTGTTTCCTGTGGGCAGAACCAAAATAAAGTATCCATCTGAATCTCTCCTTGATGGACATGAAACACCTCAAGCATGTTGGTGTTACTGTGACACGTTCATGCCAGGACAGACATAATCTGGGATTGAAGTTCTTTGCTTCCTTGCTCCACTTCCACTCTGCCATACTTCAGGTGCCTCATCATCTCCAAAGGTGCTCTGATTTAAAGCCTAGTGACCAAGAAAGATGGCAGGTCACAAACCTGTGTTGGTTCTTAGGTTTTTTTGGGTTTGTTTTTTTTTTTTTTTCACTCTAATCACCAAATAACCTTTATAGTTTTCCAGTGAGCTGGATTTCATCTGTATGGATCCGCATGTGTGTGTGTTCAAGTTGCCATTACAGCTGTGAAAAGACATTTCCTTTGGGGAAAAAAAGCACAATCTCAGTGGCTGTATCTTAAGTGTCATTCTGCTTTTCCATCACCTAAGGATTTGAGCAGCTCTGCCACTCTGAAATATTAAAATGAACATAGATTTGAAAGTATTTTTATATTTAGAGGCATTGATTCTGATATAATTTCTCTACAAATTAAAACTCTCCTTGAAAAAGATTAAACTGTCAGTGATAACATCGAGTTCTTGTTATGTCTAAAAGGAATAAATGCTGAAGTTACAGAATTGTCTGGAGGCTTAGAAAGTAAGAGGAAGAATTAACAATATGAGAGAGAATGGATAAAAGTATCGGATAACACCAAACTGGAGGAAGTGGAATGAGTTGAATTAAAAGGTTTATGGCCAAAAAGAATACCCATTTAGTCTGATCCGCTATATAACAAAAAATACAGTTTTAAGAGAGGTCTCTACCCCGTGACTTGTAGTTGCTCTGTACACTCTTTTTAATAAGATATCAAATATCGATTTAAAGATACTAAGCAACAGACAATGTATTGGTTTCCCCTGTTAGCCATTCCTATTAAAAATATATATTATTTCCAGTTCCCTGACTTCACCGTGAGCTATTGGGTTCTCCTCGCTACGCTGCTGTTTGTTAGATTAAAGAACCGTTTAGTGTCAGATTTCTACCGAAGACCCAGATCAAATTGCTTCAGCCTTCTCCATAGTAAATGAAATAGTTTGATTTCTGTTCATTTCTCATTGTAAGATGTGTTTTTCAGGTCATGAATCATTCATGGAAATCTTCTCACAACTTTCCTTAATTTTCAACAACCCTCTTAGGCATGCACATCTCACCTGGAAGCATTATCCCTGTAGTGGTCTCATCAGTGCTGCATTCAGAGACAATATTGTTTCTCTAGTCCTGCTCTTAGGTATATACAGATTCTCGCTGTTCCTTTCTTATCCTCTTCTCACAGCATTAAATTGGAGGTAACCCTTAGTTATTAACCATGGGCAGAAGCCTTTGTCGCAGACGCTGTCTTCCAGAAAGTACTTGCTCTGTTGTCTACCTGAGACTATATTCTGCACTTTGGCATGTCTCATAATGCATTTGAATTTATGGGGAATGATTGTGCCCGGCACAATCAGATTTCTAAGGTATCTTTGTGGGCTTTGTTGTTTGCTACAATTCTGCCTTTGTGTTATCTGCATATTTTAGTAAGGATTTATTATTTTCTTACGTATCTTAGAGAATGTGTGCTGCATAGGATTGGCCAAAGAAGCAATTTGTAGTGGAAGTAACTGGGAAATGTCACTGTTAGTTCATCAGCTTTTGGGCCGTATGAAAACTGCCGTGGTCTGATTTTGCATCATGATCGGTTTAAAAGAAAACGCGATTTTGATACAAATATTTTACAGAATTCCTATTCTGTTATGTCAACACAGTTATCTTAATTAACTAGCCTCGAAATCTCTTCAAGTCTATTTGACAAGACCTGTTTTCCATGAAATTGTGTTACTTGCTTTTTCTGATCTTTTCTTCTAATGGAGTTATGAATCAGTACTGTCTTGTGAGTTAAGGGGATTCAGTTTGCCGCATTCTGGAAGCTTCATGAAAAGTGAACAAGGCAGCAGATAACTTGATCTGTATGAGCCTAGCTGGCTAATCTCATTTTTCGGTCTTCAGAGTCTATTCACCAGCCAGTGCCGTCTCATTCTGCCCGCAGTAAATGCAAAATGTGCGGATCAATGCTGCCGATGGGTGATTAGTAATTTGCAAACTTCAGTAAGTGAATTCATCCGATTCGAGGTTTTCAGTTGGAGGGGAAAACAGAGAGGGAGTGATTGAGTGGGCTGAAATAACAGAAACGGGTATTTCCTCTCAAGTAAAATGTAAGCATTGTTGAGCTCTGTTAAGCAAGACGATGGCACAGATTTGTACTCCTTTCACAGTGATTACAGAAAATAATATTTTTTTATGAAATCACTGACATTAAATGTGCTTCTGTCTTATCACCTCTCTTGATCTCCCCCCCCCCGCTGTTGACCTGTGGGAGGATAAACATAAATTTATGCAAGCAAGGTTTTTATCATTGTTCTTGAAGCCACTTTTTGCTGGTTCAGGCAGATGAATTCTGAGGTGCTCGTCTGCTGTTCAGTATCAGTTTCAGACAGAAACTCCCTGGTTTCTGTCAGTACATCCCAGATGCATCAAAGACTATTTGGGAGTTCTGCCTATGAAAGCAACTTGGTCTAAATGCCTTTAGCTCCCTCAGAGAACCTGTGTACCACTGAAGATCACAGCTGAAGTAGCAGTAATTTTAAGGTATTGAAACTGCATTAAAAAAAACCCCAACCAAACAATAACTGAAATACAAAAAAAATGACCAGGTAATTGCTAATGAAGGAAAAATGCATTCCTCCATAGCAGATGTGATCTGACCCCTGAAAGTCAGCGTGATTGTGTGCTTAAAGACACCGTCTGGGAATCAGAAGTTAGTGGAGTAGGGAAAGGCTGTCCTTCAAGGTGTCTTCTCAACTGCAGCTCATTTGTGTTTCTGACTGATTGCAGGTGTTATTTAGTTAAAGCATATCAGGAAAGAACTAACTACTGCAGCACAAGAGCATGTTCTGGTAGCTGTTGTGTAAGGCTGAACTGTCCTCTCCTTGGTGGCTTGTTGGACGAAGGCTGGAGAAATGTTTCCCCGCTGAGAAACACTCGAGAACAAGAAATTTCTCCTCATTCACAATTTTCTTTCATAAAAAATGTTGTGATTCATGCTCACAATAAGGAGAGGGATGATAGAAATCAAAGCTTTAATTTTATACAGCAGGAAGTACTGTCTTTTGAGTGAGGTTTTTGTAGGGTCTTTACAGTTTATAGGTTGACCTGGCAGTCGTAGTTGTGGGAAAACTTGGCAGTAAAATCTGAAATTGCTGCTCCTTCACATCATGTTGCTCTCCAGTCTGTTAGCATGGTGAAGTAAAACTGGGGAAATAAAATCAAACAGGAGACAGAGCAGCTGTATTTCAGACCATTAAGTCACGCGCTGTTGTCCAGATGGTTTTGTGTCTACCAAATACGTTTCAAGATAGAGGCAGATTGGTGTTGGCTCAGCTTTGTATCAGTCTAAGCTTGAATAAAGAGGATGTGTTGTTGGAGATTAATTGATATAAGGCAGGTTTAGCATGTTGACAGAGTACTTTTGCTAATGGGCTGGTGATCCCAGCGTGACGTTCCTGAGCTTTTTCCCGTATCTTTGGTTCAGATTGCATTTAAGAAAAAATGGATGGATAGTGGTTGAAGCCTTGCAGGCAACCAAGAAGTATTTTCCTCAGCGGAAGCTAAGAAAGTGTATGTAAGCAGATGGTTGTGCTGATACAAGTCCCCGACGTGGACAGCCTCCCACAGCACATGGGGTAGGGAATGGGGGGAGGGATGTAACTGATGTCACCTACAGAGGTGCAGCAGAAATTGAAAAACCTGCCCTCCGGCCAGAAATGTTTCTTTCTCTGTCAAGGGAGCAGAAGGGTTTGAACTGACACTTTTCTCTGTAGCCATGGCTCAGGTGGATCACTTGTACCACCCACACGGCATGGCTGACTGCTCCTCCTCTCCCCTCTGCTCCATCTCACCCTGCTACATTACAGCTCCAAATTCCCCTTCTCAGCCCAAGAGTTTAGTCCTGTATGGAGACTTTCCAGGTCTCATCAGTACAATGGGTAAAGCAAAACCAAGTTACCAGCTCTTATTTCTCCAGGCCATATGTAACTAGTGAAGGGTATTGATTTAGTTTTGATGTGATGTAGTTTATAAATATGCATGAGGATTTAGGGTGCTTTTTAATTCTCCTTGCATTGCTGACTCTTCTAGTTGAGGGTCTTTTTGTATGCACAGCAAGCTGCTCCATGACAGCCCTGTTCCCGCTGCCTGGGACCTCTCTAATGTTTGTTAATCCCAAGTCTGTAGAAACTTTTATTGTTCAGAGAATAAAAGGATGCAAAGCGATGCCCTTCTGCATGGGGACCAAGGGAGCAGAGTCCAGTTCCCTGAGGAGCTGGGTAAGGAAACCTGGGACCAAAAGACAATCATCACCAGGTGAGGAGGAAGGAGATGGAAGAGACCTTTGCCATGCTCCCGAGAAGGGGAAAAGAGCTCTTTTCATCAGGGATCCTACTACTTGCTTAAATAACATAACCTGATCAAATGGTGAAAAGAGAGGGAAAATCAAACATTTGCCTATTTGCCTTGAGGAGCTGGAAGCGAATGTACCCTTTGAATCGATATTTGGATGGTTTAGATACTCAGGGCTCTTACTTGAGAAAGACCAGAGCAAACAAAAGAGGGTTCATGCAGAACATAATTCAACGTATTTCAACGTATTTAAGATATCTAAGTGAAACTGCAGTGACTCTGGTGAATAATGTAGGTAGCTACATGGATAATTAAATAAGGTATCTACATGTATATACAATTTTTTGAGATGTTGGAAGCTCCCTATTTGCTCTCTCACTTCTCCCTCTACCAGATTATCTGTGACTAGAGAGATTTTCCCCGGTACCTTGCTGGACATTGAGGTGGTGAGCTCTCCCAGGGGCAAGCTGTGTCAAGACAAACACCACATCGCTGAGAAATAACAGGGCCAAAAAGAATAAAACTTGGCAATTCTTCTCTAGCTTTTTTTCCCCTCGGTATATTGCAGGGACGGGTTTGGCCAAAGCAGAAGGAGTGTGGGAGGCAATAACCTCTCGCAGTGAGAGGCTGCCGTGGAGCTTGTTTAACCTGGAGCACGTTTGCTATAAAACCCACTCAGACACTGCCTGGCTGCTCGAGGAGACTGTCAGAAAGGAGTCCTCCAAACCATTTGTGTCTGTCACAGTATCTATATGAAGTGAAAGGGAAACTTGACTTTCTCATGAGACAGGGAACCTGATAACAATGGTGGGTTAGCTCTGTGGTGCAGCCAGGACCAAGGGTACACCTTCATCCACTGAAAGGCACTGGAGCAGTTCAGGGTTTGCTTTGTACCCTGCCAGTTTGGAGATATACATGCAGGGATATATAACAGTACTTCTATATGCATTAAACTTCAGGATCAAAACATCCTGGTGTACTTGAAGGGCTGGGGAAGTTTCAGTGTTGCTGTTAGCTCTGTCATGGTTGACCTCAGCAACCAGCCTATGCACTGTGTTTGTTGTACAAATACACAGCATGATTGACAGCTGCTCGTGTCACTTTTCAGGCTTGTATACACTCAGCTGAACTTTGATGTGTCCTGCCATCGGATCACGAAGGTGGTGTTTCTTACATTATTTTTATTTATTCATCTTTCTTTTTATATAAGATAGTATCTAAAAAAAAAAAAGCCCAAACCCCTAGAGGTTTTGCTTTTTGCTAATGAGATGTATTAATTGGAAAATTTTTCCTACATTGCAGTTTTATTTTCCTTCATGAAGTCTTGAAAGAGGGACCTCTGTTGTCATACTTCACTCTGGCTCTTCCTTTCCTGCTTGAACACCAAGGATCACAGGCTAGCGCAGCTTTTCTCCTGGCGTCTCCCCTTGAAATCCCATCTGAATTGATAACAAAGTACAGCTTTCGTTGGAAACACAGAATTATGGAGGCATTAAAGGCAGATTTATAGAGCGTTGTTGGGAGGGAAAGCTTTGAGTGGTTGAGTATCTGAATTGGAGTAAATGCTACCAAAAACCCTGACTTCAAGTATCAGCTGTCTTTCTGGTCTGTTTATACAGTATCTGCGTGTCGATGTTGTGTGCAGAATAAGAAAACAGAGCAGCAGAGAAGTAGTTAAGTTGGTTTAAACTGTGTGTATTTCTCTTGAAATGCTGGTTTGGTCTGACACTTCTCAAGAGTATTCCTAACCAAAGTTATTTCATTTGTATGGGCAAGTTGATACAATGTTTTTGAAATTCAGATCTATGAGAGCCAGCATTTCTCACCATGAAGTTAAGTCTTATCTCTGAAAAAGAATTTTTATAACTCAAACTCTAAGCTCTTTGGGGCTGTTTTCAGAACCGATGTGCTTTTTATTTTCACTGTCTTTATCAGAGGTTTTTGAACCATCACAGGTCTCCTCTACACTCTGCTAGACTGTAAATAATAACAAGGTTTTATGGACTTTGTACTCTGGAAAGACAGGAATCCTTGACTTGAAAACACTAGTGTAGAAACCCTGGAATTCAAACCTCTAGGTGGTAACAAACCATCCTAGAGCAGACTGTGATTTTCATCCATTTTAGTAAAAGGAAGAGCAGCTATTGAAAAGGACAGTGAACGTTTGAATGCATTTTTTTCTTCTAGATTATCCCAACTCCATGCCACTCCATGTCTTGCTGTCCTGACTCTTAACCTTCTTGTCACGTTTGTTTGCATCCCAGACCTCATCTGAATGCCTCACTCAATGCAAATTATAGTCTTGCATTCTCTAGGGGATAATGCATTTGAAAGTGGATAGAGAGAAAAGATCTCCCTTTTAAAACTGCACCTGAAGGGCTTCAGCACCACTGGCGAGACATTTTATTTTATTACTTGTATTGCAGCAGTGCACAAAATGTATTACATGTTGTGCCAAAAGATATGGGCTGGTGTTAGAGCAGTGTGATTAGGGTGATTAGAGCTTTTTTGTCTGCGATACATCCTAACTCCAACCGCCTCTCTGTCTCACTGCTAATTTGCTGTAGTTGCTGTGGTAAAAGAAGGCCATAGGGAGGAATATCAATGAGTACGTGTAGTGTGGCAGATCAGCTCAGGGAGGAAAAGAAAAAGCCCTGTAGAAGTCTTTGTGGGAGGAGCAGCTGATCCAGGTGTTGGAGGTGACATTACTGTTGAGGGAAGGGAAGGTAATGTGGGATTGCTCATGTCATTGCACGTGAGGGTAAGGATCTGAAAGCTGTTGTGGTGGTGGAAACTATAGAGGAGTTACTGGGGATGAGACAGCATAACTCAGACTAACACAGGTTGTCATCACCTTCACTGTTCTGGAAATGAATAACACGGGTGTTCAGGAGGCCATAGAAGAAGGGTTGCATGAATCAAGGTGTATAGGCAAGAGGTCACATCACTGGGGCAAGAAGATCTTCCTGTTTTGGGGAAGAAGTAGCAGGAGTTGGCCTTAGAACTAAGAGAAGGCTGAACAGGTTGCCTGAGTGAATTTCTGCTGCCAGGTTTCAGAGTCGCGCGTGCTGCGGATGTATACCTAAAGATGATGGAGAGAGAAACGTGTGAAAGAAGGTGAGGAACTGGCACGAGAGCTGGTGGGCACAAGCGAGCCTTTGCCCAACATCAGCACCTCCTGCTCTCTGTTCTTTTTTTCCCCCCCTGTTTCAGAATTTCAGTATGCACGTACTGGCAGAGCTGTGAGGAACAGGTGGTGGTTGTTGCTTATTTGTTAGCTTGCTTTGTCTCAGCTTTGCAATCCATTTTTGTCAACACAGCTCCTGTTCCAAGGGCTTTAAAGATCCCTCGGTGTAGTTATCTTCTGTGACAGAGGGAGACGGGGCTGGTGAGCGTGCTGTGCTTTGTGCGCTGGGTACAGAGGGAATTCTTTGGGATGCAGTTTGCTTTGGGTTTTACTCTAATCACTTTAACAAGCCTGAGCAAAGAAACAAAAAGAACAAAACCAAGAAATAGAATTTCCATTAAAATGGCATTTCCTGAGGTAGGATTAAGCTTTCTGAGACTGCCTTGTGCCGGGTGCAGAAATGCCTCCTGTTTTTCTTATAGGAGAGAATTGAGTAACCAGTTTTTTTTGTGTGTGTGTGTATGTTTGTATTTTTTCAAAAAAGCTGTTGAAGTGAAAGTACAATAAAGGTAGACCAGGAGAAGCTGCTCACCTCTATAGCCAGGCTGACTCTAGTTAGTAAGCCACTGCAGCAAGAGCTATAGTTGTTGAGGACCTTGCAAGTGCCTTTCAGGTGATAAATCCCAATTTTGCCTTCCCAGTGTCTTTTTATTCTCCACCATTGAGTAAAATTTTCCAATGGGTGTTGATGCAGGACTAACAGCAGACGATCCCTGACGTAAATGCTATACCATTAACTGTAAACTGCGGATAAATACATTCAAAGATGACTTCTAACAATTTGTGACTTCTCTGCCTTCATAATTCAGTGAAAGCTATGGGGTGTTTATTAGCTGTGTGCAGAGCCCCTGTGCGTGTGTGACTGTGTTTACTCACAAATACCACATGTTTTCGGCAAAGCAGAACAGTCATCCCAGAAACCTGGAGCCTTGGGAAAGACGTGCGTTTCTGTTGCAGCTTGAGCTGTGTAAAGGGTCGCAGGAGAAGGCACTGACTCCCAAGAGTGAACTTGCAGGTCCCCAAAAGCAGCATCAGCCCTTCTAGCAGTGCAAGTGTCAGAAACTTGGGTTTTGTAAGAGTTCAGTAGCTGGAGCCTGACACAGCAAGAGACCAGCCAGAGGCCTTGGGTAACGTTTTGTCACAAAATAAAGACAAGAGACAGTCTCGGGTCAAACAGAGTAAGCAGAACCCATGGTAGATATGGACACTGGGGTCTATTTTAGAACCAATGTTGTCAGACATTTTGCCCCACTTTATGTTTTCACACGGTTTGTTTTTTGCTCCCCACCTCAGTGCTGCCTTCTCTGGGGCTTGGCATCCTTCTGGGTCCAGTCTTATTTCTGGGTTCAGTCTTATTAAATATCTTCATCAGTGACGTGGATGAAGGGATGGGGTGTACCCTCAGTAAGTTTGCTGATGATACTAAACTGGGAGGAGCGGGTGATACACTGGCAGACTGGGCTGCCATCCAGCGACATCTGGACAGACTGGAGAGCTGGGCAAAGGCAAAACTAATGAAGTTCAACAAGGATAAGTGTAGAGTCCTACACCTGGGGAGGAACAACACCATGTACCAGTACAGGTTAGG
>WTSP01023700.1:243145-266520 GCA_025331215.1 Actenoides lindsayi
TTCCTTTCCTTTCCTTTCCTTTCCTTTCCTTTCCTTTCCTTTCCTTTCCTTTCCTTTCCTTTCCTTTCCTCCCTTCCCCCTTTCCCTTCCTCCCTTTCTTTCCTTTCTTTTTTTTTCCCCCCTTGCTTTTTTTTAACACAGTTGCAGTTTCAGTCAAGAGGCACCTGAAATCAGCTCTTCCGCAGAATGGCAATTCCACTCCCTATACACCTCTGACTGGAAGGATTTTGTTATCAGACAATTTAGGACTTTGCTATCTCATAAAAGGCACTTCCCCAAGGTCCAAGGAGAGGCAGGGGTTATAGGCAGGGGTTATTAGGCTGGCAGGTGTTCATCACGTGCCATGGCTGAGCTGCAGCCCTGGTGGAAACACAGCCACCAAAAACCATCGCTGCAGTCACCTTGAAGTTCTTGCCCCCACTGCTTTCCTTGGGAGCTCTGCTGTTGACTTCAACCAGGGCAGTTTTTCACCACTAAACTTTATTTAAGGTGTCAAAAATACCCTTTTTTTTTTTTTCCTGATATCCATCTTCAACTCAGGTTGGTAGCATGCAGGAAAATGGGAACTAACAGATCAGATCTCACCAGAAACCTTTCAGTGTCTTAAAGGAAGACAGAGGGATCCCTGCAAGAGGCAGTTACCAACTGCATGGCTGTGAAAAGAAAGGTGCCACAGAGCAGTGGTAGGTGCAGCTGGACTCCCCTCAATGGCTCCCTGTCCTGTTGGAGTCAGGACCCAATAAAACCCACTGAGCTCTAGGTTCACTCTGCGTGTGTCTGAGGCAGGCCTGTCCCGTTCGTGTGAGCAGCTTAGAAGGGTGAGTGTTCATATTCCTCTGCAGAGCCCCACCCTGCCTATGGCTTTTGATTCTGCTCTGCATGTGGTGAGGGGCAGATCTAAAGGCAAGTGAGTCTTGGGCCTGTAGTTGTCTATTGGTATGCTGTTCTTATCAGCTGGGTTGCCTTAGCAACTGGGCTGTATCTGACTTTATGAGCTGCCAGATATGTTTCTTCCCCTTTGGGAGTCAGAGAAGAAGCCAGGTAATGTTTAAACTGTTCAGAGGCACGCTGTCTGCCACTGTGTTGGTTTGGCCCATAAAACTGTTGACTGCAGTTGGAATGAGGACGGGCAAGATTCTTACCCCGCCAAAGCCATGAAGGAGATCTACATCCAGCTTTGCTTCTGACCTGCCTCAGCCCCTCGGTGTGCCACACATTCAGCAAGTACAGGGGCGTCGTGTCATCCCTGCAGATTTGTAGCACGGCGTAAGCAGCTTCTCACTCACAACAGTCTGATGGCCAAAACTGAAAATTCTGGCCCCCGTTAAGAGCGCATCAGCTCTGAATGACTCACATTCTACTGAGATCTACAAAACAGAGCTTGTGATGGGCGTGGGCTGTGTGCTAACTCTGATCGTGGGGAGGGCTTCCACTCCAGAGCTCTGCAGGAATAGTACTTCAGTTGTTTTGTATGGGGGGAGAGGTTGGAGAGGGAACAGGATGAGGGATTCTCCTCCTCCTCTGTTTGAAAAACATAATCACTTCTTAGAAGCTTGCATGGGGGGGGGGGGGAAATAACAGGAGAGGTTAGTTGAGTGAATCTTTCACAAACATAGTGCTTTAAAAGAAGTGCTCATCAGCTAATTCTTTTTTTTATTTTGGATTTGATGGAAAGCTTCTTTCAAAGGAGGATAAGAAAACCAAACTGAGCTGTTTGAGCTATTACATTCCTAAGACTAGACATTTAGGGCTTAAGCATCACAAGTCACCGCACTTTGATACACAGCACCTTGGTCATCAGTGTCTCCTCAACTTATCTAGTAGGACCTGAGCCCCAGTGGCTGCATTTACTCCAGATGTGTCGATGTGACATTTACAACCGTCTCAAGTTGTAGGATGGTTTTTTTCCTTGTTTCTTTTTCTAACTGATACACTGGCAAAATACTTTGTGCAAATGCAGTTACACCATAGTAGTTTATTTTCCTTTCTGTACAATATAGCTGTACAGGCACAGTTACTGTGCAGTGGCAGAGGGAGAGAGGGAGGGAGGGGAAGAGCTCTTATGTCTGTATAGTAAAGGGGGGGAAAACCACAAGTAAGCACAAATTAGGAGTTACAAGTTTTGCAGCAGCTGATAACTGTTAAGCTCTCACAGAAGGGGTGCAGCTTCCTTTTCCATTTAATTTTCAGTGTTTGCAATACGCTAGTATCTGTAGGCTCTATTGTGCTACAGTCCCTGCCCCAAAGAGTTTACTGTCCAAGCAGACAAGGTAAATGCAAAGAAAGGAAGGGCACACAAAGGTGAAAGGTGTTGTCAAGAGTTGCTGGTGAGAGGTGTTGGAAAGAGAGAGCTATACTGCATAGGAAATAAAGTCACGCAGTAATGTATCAGTAGGCACTGTCTGACCAGTCCCCCACTCAGAACTGTAGGTTAAATTTACTTCCAGATTCTAGCAACTAGTAACACCTTTTGTTGTGCTATAATGCCTTGCTTTTACAGGTTCCAATTTGTTTAAAAAATTAATTATCCAATTTTAAATGTGAACAACCAATATTCTAGTATTTCCCTCTGCGTTTTTCCTCGTGAGACATCTCATCATGACAGCAACCTGAGCTAGCCATAAACTTGAGAGGCTGGGTACATAATTTACACCGAGCTACCTGCTGCTGCTTTTGTCTCTTGCAGCATTTAAAGCTGTTTGTAATGTTTCTGAGAGACAGCCACTTCTGTGTCAATGCTGCAGTCACATACTCCAGTTAAAAGCAGAACCTGCCCAGCTATGCCCATATACTACTGGGCCAGTAACTCAGATTCTTGTCTGGCTTTTTTTTTGGTTATGAATTGTCTATATTCCTAAGGCAGTGAAGACAGTGGGTGTTAGTAGTAAAGGCTTGGACTTAATTTCCTCATGTACTCATTTGGTGGTTGGTAAGTGGCTTTAGTCCAGAATGACAATACTGCTTTGTAAGTAGAAACCTTCTCCAAGAAAGTCACTTAGATGGACAGGCATGGCCACACAGACCTGCTCTGGCACTTGATATCGGGAAGAGCCTATGCCAGGCAGGTTCCTGGTGTGCACCAGCACTCCAGCTTACAATCCATCCAGCACTGTTCCATTCCTTTCTGTTCCCCCTTCCAGAGCTGCTTGACAAGCTTCCCTGTGGCGATTTCCTCCTTAAACAGAAAACCCATTGCTGGATCCTCCTTTGCAGAGGATGAGTGCTGACAAACCCAACTGTAGAGACTTAGCTTTTGTCATATGCTTCCTTAGAGGTATTCTGTTGGGGTTTTTAAAGACAGTGCATAACATTGCTAATACCATAGGAGCCTACCTGTGTACATGCCTGAGACTGCCAAGATAATCTTCTCCACTGTCATGATCTATGATCTCAGGGGGAGTTGACAGCATAGTACTAACTGGTGGGCTTTTGTGAAGCGCAGACTTTGGGGCAACTGTGACAAGACAGCGTGAGCAGCTGAACAGTTACAAGTTACAGCCTGGCAAACAACAGAAAACCAAAACAATGGTTCACTTCAGCATACTGATCTGTAAGCAGTGAGGGTTCAGTGCCTGCCTTCCAGGCAGCTGACCCTCCTTCCCATAGGGCAGCAGCTCATACTGACAGCCTGGAGCCTTGAAAGAAGCTGAGAACCTTGGTGTAGGCATGGCCTGTCGCTCCTGTTTGGGCATGACAGTGATAATGTGACTGGCCTTGTTTAATCACTCGCCCTTGCAGTCGTGGACACTTCTACATTTGCTGTATATGCCACGTCTGTTTTGAGCCCCTTGTGGAAAGCCAGACTTATAAAGAGACTGAAGTATGGCTGAGAATCAAGCTCATACAGTTCATATTCTTAGTAGTTTTCATTATAACCTTGAGATTCATCTTAACGTGGCATTAACAATTAATTGCAGCATGAAAGTGTGCCTTCCCTGCCAGTTCAACTAATGACACTCAAGCAATAGCTGAATGGCAACAGCTTGGGTAGGTGGTTGCAGATTTTCTGTGCAGTTTCTTGCCTTTCAGCCACCTCCGTTGTTACTGCCCAGCTACAAGAGCAGAAGCTGCAGTCAGGGCTTGTTCTGGCCAGGACTGACCAAGCCATAGCTCAGTCATTGAGATTTCATCCTTCTCACTAACTGTACCACAAGGTCTAGATGCCGTGGCTAGCCAGATGTGCTAAGTGGGCTCAGAGTACCCTCAGCCTTCTCTGGGGTCAGCAGGATGTTAAGCACATTTTTAAGAATGAAAATACACCCCATATATATAAAATATTCCCTGCATATTGCACACTTTCTTCAGGCTACAGTCATGTCAGTAATATTTTTCCTACAGAGCAAACTTGCAACGCTTTGAACTGTTTTAGTTAAACCAGGAAAACACACTGTAGTGTTGACATTATACTTCACTCTCTTCAGACACAAGCCTATTTAAATATGGTTTTAATACTAATCAGTTGGAAGCAGCATACAAAACTTCACAGCAGTTTATGTTAATTGAAACGCACACCTTTAAACTGATTAGACTCCAGATATACAGGTCTCGGCGGTGTGCTGGTTTCCACCTCTGCCAAGGGAAGGCAAGGAAGAGAGTTAGAATGTCACTGTGTCTACCTGTGGCTATTGAACCCCGAGAAGGGGAGGTCACACTTCACTTTTCTGCAAGGGGCCTCTAAGAAGTGGCAAGTCCACAGCTTATGAAGAAGTCCCTCCAGGAAAGGCTTCCTGGAAACTCATCAGGAGCCACATTCTGCAGCCACACTCACACCTCCAAGAGGGCTTTGGGATTTCTGATGGAGCACAGAAGGGAGGTTCTTGGGCAGCAGTTTCCTACAAACAATTACTTTCTGATGTTTCAAAACAAAACAAAACAAAAGCATCTTGGATACCTCAGAAGACTAAACCAGAGGGTGAACTGAGTTTGTGACAGAAGATGCTGGGGATTCTCACATTGTGAGGTCAAAAATTACTACTCTTGGTAGGAATTACTTTCCTGTAGGACTTCACTGCTTTTGCTCGCTGCTCTAAAGTAGAGTTCAGAAGGTAAAGCTTCATCCTTAATTCTGAAATTCTCCTTGTTAAGAGAGTTTGGCCCGTTTTCTGATGTCGTAGTGGTTGTGAGGTGTTTATAGGATGTGCATGTGAACAGAGGTTGTATTTCTTACCCTTTTCCTGGCCGTTGCCCTTCATGAGCAATAAAAGTGAGGAGAAACCACAGAGGGATCAGGGGGAGGTTTCATTAGCGCGATAAATGGAAGAGTGCTCTCTACCATTGCAGCAGAGCAGGGAAAGAACAACACTTTACTAACGCTAATTCTGGAAGTGCCTGTCTGTTCAGAGGAAATGGAGGGATGGAACAGGAGAACAGGGCAGGAGGAAAAAAAAAATTCACATTTTTTTAATGCTTCATCTTTAAGACAATTCACAAATTCTTCATCTGTCGAGCTATGCACACATTCTTCATGATCTGAGTGGTCTTTCCTCCAGCTGCCCGAGGGATAGGAACCTTTTGGATCCTCCCTTCCCCTTAGGAGTTTTTATTACTGGAGACAGCACTTGGCCTCGTCTTGCTGTGTTACTGTTATAACCTCACAGCACAACTGTTTGCAGGATGACAGTCTAAGGTTTCTGCTCTCCTTCTGCCTGATCTCCCACTCGGTGTTTGGGTACAAGACAGAAGCAACGTACAACTGTTGTATTGTGCGATCTGGCACCCTCTTTCCTCAGCCCCAGCTTGGATTTACTGAGCTGAACAAACAGTTGTCTGTCAAGAGGTTTCTCCACATAGAAACATTTGCTTTACTGTACCAGCTTACCATCCTGCTTCCAACAGCAGCCAACATGCATGGAAAGAAAACTTCTCCCTCAGGAACCTGGACATGGGTTACCATATAGGTAACTCTGCTCCATTAAGTGACTGCTCCATTAAGGATCCAGTCCTCAGTCCTCACAGCCATTTAACCCCTTAATCAGGAGACTTGGTTACTTTTTTTGTGCAGTTTTGTCTGCTAAAATGTCATTATATTAACTAGAATAAACCAAGCCAGGACTCAGTAGTTCTCTCCCAATATTATTTTTTTCTGTACAAGTGAATAGCCATTCACCTTTGTGATTTCTTGGTTCTGGCTATGGGTTAAACAAATCCAGATGCCTCGAAGTAGAGTCATCTACTCCCAAGACTTACTGACCTCCTACAGACTATAGGCTGAAGGTCCATGGGACCTTCTGGGCCACTCCCTCTTTCCTCCCCATCCTGACCTGCTCTGCCAGTGTAGTCTTGCCACGTTCTTTGTGCTGGCTTTAGCATTCACTAGAGTCCTACAAGCAGATTCAGCTCTCAAGTAGCAGAAAGGCAGCTGGTGGGTTTTTTCAGGGTTTGTTTTCTTCTGTTTATGTGATTTAAGTCAGCTCAATGAGAAGTCTTATGACAGACCCAGCACAAGGAAAGCAGCAGGAGAAAGGGAGGATAAAAGGGAAGACCTTCTTCTTGCAGCAGCTATGGACAGCTGAATTTTACCAGTTCATCGTTTTAATGGTGTGAGCATCACCATGTTAGCTGTCCTAACCACACTTCAAGTGTGCTTATACCAACCAGAGTAGCAGAGGGAATGTCTAGAGCAGTTCTGTTCATTAGCCTGGGTTGTGAACAGCCATTGTTTTCTTCCTTGTGTACAAATACAGCTGAAGCACAAATCACCTTGTAAAATAAAGGGGCCCAAGCTTGGGAGAACTCTTTCAGCTGGTAGAAATCACAGAACCATTTAAGTCCAATGATCTCATGCTGGGGAAATTTTAGGCTACCCTACTCAGCAAGGGGTAAGGCCTCAGCTGATGTCAGAGGGAGTATGACAGTGTAACTTTGGCATGATTTCTTCCTCTGTGAGGCCATGTTAGTTTCTAATTCAGTCATCAGCCAGACCGAACGCATTTTGTATAATGATCTGCAGTGCAAGATGTGGGTGGGTCTCACAAAACATTGCCGTGGTCAAGAGAGGGTTTTGGTAGTTGATACACAGAGAGGGCCAGCTCTGCTTCTGCGCCAGGGGCCTCACTAAAACAGCAGGGGTCTCAGATGCAGTGTGTGTTTTAGGAAGTGTTGCAGTGCAGGGGAATGGTGTATTCTGAATAGAAGAGGTCTTTAGCATATGTGTGCCTATACTATTAACAGTGTTACTTAGTCCAAGGGAGCACAGATATAAGACCTCTCGTTACTGCACAAACAAGACGACCAGTCTTGTGTCTAACTTGGCCAAAGGATGCTAGAGAAGTGATTCATAAAGGCTGGACAAGTGTCAAAATGCTAAGACCCTAAAGTCTATAATGTTTAATTTATAGATCATTATGAGAAGGGCTGAGAGACCTGGGGCTGTTTAGACTGGAGAAGAGAAGACTGAAAAGGGATCTCATTAATGTTTACAAATATCTGCAGGGTGGGTGTCAAGTAGAAGGGGCCAGGCTCTTGTCAGTGGTGCCCTGAGATAGGGCAAGAGGTGATGGTCACAAGCTGAAACACAGGAAGTTCCACCTCAACATGAGGAAAAACTTCTTCACTGTGAGAGTGACAGAGCCTGGCCCAGGCTGCCCAGAGAGGTTGTGGAGTCTCCTTCTCTAGAGGCTTTTAAGACCCACCTGGATCTGTTCCTGTGTGGCCTGCCCTGGGTGTCCCTGTGCCGGCAGGGGGCTTGGACTCGATCTCCAGAGGTCCCTTCCAACCCCTACCATTGTATGATCCCATCCCTGCAGGGAGATCCCTGCTGATGTGTGAAGGTTGGGCAGAAAGTCCTGTCTGCTCACAGTCACCAGTCACAGGTGTTACTGGCCAAGGCCCTGGCATTCCCTGGCCTTCATCCCTGTGCATCTCTCTGATCTCCAGAACCTTCCTCCATTTTCAGCATCTTTCCTCCAGCCAGGATCGGATTGTCACCTTCTTTGCAGGCCTTTTTATTTCTAGGATCACTTCTCTTTTTGTGAACCCCGCCTTTTCAGCATCGCTTTTTATTTTCTGGAACCCCAAGCCCCTGGTTTCCCCTATCTAAGTAGCCTCAGTCATTGTTCAGCTTCTGATCAGCCTCCTAAGCAGTGATTCTGTCTCATGTCTCTCTACCTTTAGAGAATTCTGGTCCAGATCTTACCACATGCATATACCCAATTATCTACCATGTGTTAGTGTTCACAATTTAAGCTACTTTTTTGCCTGTGGGAGGTAGGAAATGGAAGCAAGTGCATTCCTTGACCAGCTGGATGCTTTTCAAATACTTCCCACCACCCCTCCAGTTGATGCTTTATGTTTTATATCTGTATTTAAGAAACTTTCCTATCTGTCTCCTACAGATAGATGCAGTCTTTATTTCGGATGTTCTTCCAAGGTAACTACTGACCTATTATTTCTTTAAAGCTGATACAATCTACTAAGCTCCGTAGATTGTTTCTATTTAAGTTCCCTGGTATTGAATAACGTGGCCCTGTCCAGGAACCTTGGAGATTTTTCTCTTAAGAAGTCAGCATGGAAACAAATTCCTTAGCTAGGAAAGCAGCAGTGTGTATTGCTTGTATTTGGTGGCAGTCACTGTGTGCGAGAGTCGCTCAAAAAAGAAATGGTCCTTTCCCTTGAAGAGCTTCCAATCATCAGCCTTTTCTCAGCAGGGGCAAGCACAATCTGTTGCGTTGCAAGCGAGTCGCGATCAAACTCGGTTGTCCATATGCTCTGCCAGAATTTATTGTGCTGCTCAGAAATCACAATTTTTTAAGCTTGATAGACATCAAGACTATGAGAAAATAAGACACTTCAGTGCTTGTCGGCCTCATCTGTAGGTTTTGACAACATTGCTTTCCAGTGCATTAAACGGGGGGAGCCTATGAGGACGCAAAGTCGGTTGAAAATCCTTGACAGTGCTTGCTGACATTGTATCCTGACAGTCACTGCCTCCTTGGGATGTGTGAACTTCTTTAATTTCATTAGCGATGTTGAATAAATGTATTCGCAACAGTTGAGACTATTCCCTTTGCTACCAGTTCTACCTTCTGATTAGGAATACCTGCAGTAGATGAATGGATCTTAAATGGAGTTGTTAAGCACTGAATGTTTCATCAAATGTAAAGCAGTCCGCCTGGTTTTCAGTACTTTATTCTTACCTGTGGGCCTGTGAAAGTGAGTCAAGTAGAGAGAAAGGCTTTTATAGCTCCTGGAGAAAGACATCCCTGAATTGGGACTGTTCAGTTTTCAAACAACCAGGAGGAGAGATGCCAGAATAAGTTCAGCCCTTTTCAAGGTGCTGTCACTGGCAGCTTTCATTGTTCTTCTAAACAACTCCTCTTCTAAAGGAAAAGTTTCTGTTTTTCAGAGATTAAAGCAATCCTGTCTTCATTCATTGCTTCGTCACTTGACTGATTCTTCCCTAATGGGGAGATTACTTAGGAAGTTTTTAAGCTATAATTTCAACACGTAGACCAACATACTGACTGTATGCCAATAATACAGTTTTAAAACACACAGCGTCAGACAATTACCTCCTCAGGGAGATGGAAGTGGAAAGGAAGGCAGCAGCATCTGACTTAAGCTTCTACCTCTGTTCCAGATGGCAAATTGGCCCTGTTGCAAATTCTTTTTTCCATAAGCTTTTTCTCAGAAAGTTTATTGATAGCCAGAGTCTTACTAAATAGTTCTGCCGTGTCCCAGCGTGTGCTTAGAACACATTGCATTAAGACAATATTTGTGCGTTGTATCTGCTGTGGCTGTCTGACATAGTGACTGTGCGGGCAGGACAGAAGGAAGGGGATGCTTCTTCTCAGTGGTCTATGAGAGAGTTCCCCTGGAAGGCTGAGGATAATGCATCAAATCAACATGATTTCACAAACTGTAGAACATTTGAACATGCGAAGTCAACAAATCAGCTCCACTGCCCTTCTGAAAGCACAAAAATTGTTTTGCTGCCTTAAGCACCCCGTCAGCTAGTTAGCACCTTGCTTTCCAGGAATGAATAATTCACTGTACTACTAAGTGTCAACCAGAGCTGGTTGCAATCAATCAAGGTATTTATTACTTCCTCTGAAATTGAAGCTCTGTGTACATTTTTCTGACAAATCTGAATTACTGGCTCAATGTTATTCCTTGAAAGAAGAATCAATGAACGCCAGCAGTTCGCTCCAGTTTCAGTTATTTACCCTTCAGCATCTCTACAATTTCCTGTTTTTAAAGTATTGGGAAAAACAGGGGTAAAGAGGTTGTGCTGCTGAGAAACTAGTAGTAATGTATCATCTTCGCTGTCTTAGACACTGGCCGTGATGTGCTGATGATCAGAGTGATCTACCCAAGTTATCTACTGAGTGGGCCAGGGCCAGGGTGGCTTTCCAACAAAGGGTCTGCCTATAGGTCATATATAGATTGCATCCCCCAATTGTCTCATATTTCTATATAAAGGCACTGTGAGCATGAGTGGATTTGGTCTATTCTCACACTCAGGCTGTTTCCAAACCTGAAGCACATTTTTCATGTTTCTGGGAGCAACGAGGGATGTGTTACCATTTGCTTTTTAACTCTGTTCACCTCCTTGCAGATGTTGGTTCAGCACAGCAGCAGCAGCTGAAGCTGCTCCTGGGCAGTTGCTCGAGGAGTCCCAGCTCCTGTTCAAAGAGCATCTCTGTCTCTCTCCTGTACCACACCTTTCAAAAGCCACTGTTTAATCTTCCTCATCAGTGGCCTGAGATTAGAAACAGTTTTCTAAATGGCCAAATCTGTTCTAGGTCTTCTTTCCTAGCGAACAAAACATCGTTTCCCAGGCCTCTGTTGCAGAGCTGAAAGGACAAAATTCTCATCAGTAAGACTAATTTATAGTGGGGGGAAGAGCAGTTGACAGAGAAAACCAGCAATTTATATTTTCCAGAGCTAAAGGGATTCCAGGAGGAGGTTGTTTCCTTTCTTCAGTCCCCGGCTTCTTACTAGCATTAGGATTTCAGCTTCATACTCTAGTGAGATTTTAATACTGCTTTGTTATCTGCTATATTTAGCAGTTTCCAGCCCTGAATCTTTGTAGAGACAACCAAAGTCACTCCCAACCTTCAGAAATTTGGAAGAACTTTCCAAATGATTGAAATTACGATGCCATTTTGGCTTTCTGGTATTATACACACACGTCTGATTCCTTTCATCAGAAATTGGCTCGGATCTGCACTGTTTCCATGGAAAACTTCCTGTGTTTGTATGAAAATCTATAGGATATCAGTAAGTTTCCTGGAGACTTAAGTAATGCCCAGCTTGGTGGCCCTGTGTAGGGCAGCAGGATGGTCCAGTGGTGAGGAGGGTCATCTCTAAAAACATATTTTCTTTTCATTTCTGCTGCTAAGGAGCCTCAAACTGGAGACTGCATTTTTCCATACCTCTCTGCTTCTCTCGTACATCGCGTCCTCAGGCTTTGTTGTCAGGTTTTTGGGTTTTAGGGTGGTAGTTTCTTATGGGGTTTGTACAGGACCTAGCACGCTGGGATCCCTATCTCATAAGGTTTCTTTTAGGCATTGCTATAGCATAAACCAGCAGCACTACTATTTTAGCTGTAGGGAGAAATGTACTGTTTTGATGCGTGCTGTGTAGAATAAAGAGAAAGCTGCTGCCCCCAGCCCCAGACTGTGAGTAGCATAGCAAAGATGTCAGCGATCTCCCAGAAATGGTGAATGAGGTGCGTTCTGTCACAGCCTTCCTATCACAGTGAGTTAAGAGATTCAACCGTATCTTCAGACTGATGTGCTCAGGACTGCTGCTGAGCCCCCAAAATAAGCCTGGGTCCTAGCGCTGAGTTTTAGAACATGATTTTTCAAGGGGGCCTGTTATGAAAGGAAAGGGTAAGCGGGCTGAAAGAGCTGCAAGAGCCAAAGCACCGCAGCTGCATGGCAGGGCTTTACGGAAAGGTCAGGGGGGTTAAAAGAGTGAATAACCTGCAAAGTCAACAGGCTAGCACAGCGTGGGTTAAAGCGGTCCTGGCAGGAAGGTAGCAGCAGTCTCCAGGTTGGCATGGCTCTCCTCCACCCCGAGATCCTTCTGCCGAAAGCACGGGCCAGCGCTGCGCTGGGTGCCAGAGCCAGCGTGGGGGGGGCAGCCGGAGCCAGGAGGTGTCATCTCTGCCTGACATCTCTGGGACCAGAGCCACCCTTCCCAGCTTGTCAGAAATGCCATGGCACGGGCCTGCGCAGGGAGAAGCAGGTTCGCGGCTGTGGTTCTAAGCGTGTCCTTTTGCCAGCCAGTATAAGCCCCACTGGGAGCTCTGGGGCTGCTTTGCTTCCACTGAAAGGCAAACAAGAGAGCGGGGGGTGCCATGACCTGTCTGGAAGAGGCCCGAAAAGCAAATAGCATGAGAAGTTAGATAGCTGGCTGCAGAAACAGGTTGGTAAATGCCAGTGTGTTACTGGGGAGAAAGTATCTAATAAGCTGGTGTTACAGCTGTCTTCATGCTCCCTCACCACAACATTCCTGAGGTACTGCGTGGGGTCCCAGGCCTTTAGTTCTCTCCTAAGTTTCTCCTGGCCGAGTCTGTCAGATTATTTCTTCTCTTGGTCCTACTGGCCTGTCTGTCAGGTCCAGGGTGTTTGTCTCAACCTCTCTGTTGAAATGGGGTCACAAAGGTCCATTGCTGTGCGTCTGCAGGATGGTGGTGTCTTCCCAGAGACTCCCGTAGGTCTCCTGAGCACCGTGAGGCTTGGGGTATCACCTGCCCAGTATATGGCTAAGGCCATGAAGCCCACGGACTTGTACTTCAGGGAGCCTGCACAGCTAGAAAGGCTACCCAAGGTTTCTGTGCCTTAACTTTCTCTAGTTCTCTGGAGTGAGCTCCTTGGGCCAGACCAGTCCTTTGGGCATTTCTGTATTCTCCTGTGTGAGGGGGTTCCTCAAAGAGATGGTCTCCCTTTGTTTTTAACTTGTACTGAAACTATGAACTAGGGACCTTGTCTTCCACTCAGGTGAACAGATATGGTTAAACTGGTTTCTCACGAGGAGCAGCGTATTGGTTGCTCAGAGTACTGGTATGAGGAACAACTGTACTCCTTTTGGTTTTTTGGTCTGGGAAACAGCAGTGAGAGCATCTGCCAGTCACACTGGAATTCAAGTTTTCCAGTTGTACAGTTTTAAAGGATATTTTTGGGGGTAGTAGAGCCAAGAAGTCATTAACCTCATATTGACCAGCACATGGACCCCGTGCTCTTGACCAAAAGCAATTTTGGAGTTCATGTCTTCTCCCAGCTCTAAATGGTGCTTCCTCTTTACCTGCATGGCTGCTCACATCTTGCCAGCCTCAGCTTTGGCTGCTTCTCCTCGCTGGTGGGACCCATCTGCCTGTCATGGCCCTGGGAGCCAGCTAGTAGAGGGAGAACCAGCCTGGGGGACCACGGGGAAGCCATGACCACCACAGTGCCTGTGTGCTGCTGGCTGTGCTGCTGGACCCAGACCCTGAGGCTGCTCATGGGCACCTGCATCTCTGTGGGTGAGCACGCGTCTGCCAGCTGCCTTCTGTCCAGCTAACATCTAGAAAGTTAAGTTTTAAAGGAGAATTTCAGTATGGTTCCTGCAAGAGGGCACTGGAACAGCTGTGAGATGTAGCAAATGTTGCAGAGGAACATTAAAAGTGCCCAGCTGGCTTTGACCTGTGATCCATCCAGCCCAGAAGAACATCTCTGACCACAGTGATGGAAGATGCTCTTTTGAAAGAGTTCACAAACTTGGCCACGCTCCCCAGCACTCTTCCAGCAGCCAGAGATGCTGGGGGATGTGCCCCTGCCCTCTCCTGGCAGGTCCAGCTTTGGAGCCATTCTCCATGAATTTGTCCAAGCCATTTTTCAGCCACTGCTGTGTCTGCTGCCAGGCTCTGGGTCAGCGAGTTCTGTCGGTTTGCTCCCTGCTGTGGGTGCACAGAGGTGCTTTACAGTGTGTGGATGGAGCATTTTTGATAAAAGATATTTGGGATTGGGGTCTTCTGAGATCTCTTACCAGCAGTGACCAGCAATTCAGGATGAATGGGCACAGTCTCTGCTCTGGTTCGCATGAAAAAACCCCGCGTAAAGTTCTAGCACATCTTTAATGAAAATGAAGTGATAAAATCAGGATAATACCCACCTCATGCTGCTTTTCAGGGTTAATTAATGTTTACAAAATCACTTTAGGTCCCGAGATTTAATTGAAGGAAAAATATTACCATATAAAATGCTTTTTTATGCAGGCACTGCTATAGGGTTTCAGCTGGGCAGCGTGCCGCGGAAGCCAGCGTTAGCACATGCTTTACTGCTTTTATGGTCGTGAGGTTTCCTGTAGTTTATATGAAAATTGTCTCTCTGAAATCACAAATGTAACATCAGTGTTTTCCTCTCACTTTGAAAGAATATTAATTTGCTATCTTAGGACTTGTCTGACTGTTTAAACTGCTATGAATACAACTCACCTCTGAGGAAAAAGTATAAGATGAAATATTTGTTCGCTTGCTTGGGATGAGCTGATACAACTTCCTAATGGCTTCACCACTGGAGTCATTGCTGGCTCGTAGGAGTAATAAATTAGGCTACGATGGGGTGTCCTGCTGTAGTTTAAGGGTGTATCTGTGTGTTCATTATAATCTCCTGCTATCAAGAGATTTAAAATACGGCTGTAAAACTTCATTTCTGGTGATAAATTTAACCTGTGAAGGTGTCGGCCAGGGAGAAAGCTCTGTTGAGCAGAGTGGGGTTTGTGGGGTTTTTTGTGGTTTCAGTTGTTTTTTTGAGGAGGAGAAGCAATACTGAGTTTGACCAACTTCAGCCGTCAGAGTAAAACGTTATCGCTGCATAAAGCGTCCCTTCTTCTGTGATACTTTTTGTCTGTCTTCACACGGAGTGGTACAGGTTGGGGGGATGATGAGGTTGAATCAGTTACTCGATCTGCCTCTGTTGTTTCTGTCACGCAGGGTGACTACGATCCCAGCAGAACCAAAGTTCTCCATTTCAGCATGAACCCAGCGAGCTTGGCCAAGCAGCAGCGCAAGGAGGAGCAGCAGCAGCTCCAGGAGGAGTGTGAAAGGCTAAGGGAGCTGGTGAGGGTGCTTGAAGGAGGCGGCTCCATCCCTGGGAATCTAGAAGGAGTTGGGAGTTTTCAGTCACCACAAGAAATTGCAGGTAGGCTGCTGGCTTCTGTTCATGAAGATGCACTTATTCATCTGTACTGCCAAAGGAGCTGGCTGCAGAAGCAGATGGAGGTGTTGCAGACCGTGTTCTTGATGGAACAGTTACAGGGAAAATGAAGAAAGCTGTGTTGATGCAGGAGAGTGTGAATGTGTGGTGGCACTCCTGTGGCAGTTTGGTACAGAGGGTAGGTGGTGAGGATAAATAATAATAATCCATATCATTTGCCCATGATAAATGAAATACCAATACAGCAGCCTTCATAGGCTGGTGCTGCCGATGGAGTGAAAGGAAATATTTCCTTCCTTTCAGAGCTAGTTTAGCCCTTGAGGTAGTACAGACAGCGGGAAATAACTTTCATAGCTGCAGGGAAGCAAGTGGTTGAAATCTTTTCAGACCTGGCTTAAAACAAATTAATATTGTTTATTGGTGTATATGTGCCCCATTAATCACAGCTGCATTCAATACTCCATGAAAATAGAGCACATCTTTCACCAAGCTAAATACATTTCACAGAATCTGTGGCTCTCCTCCAGTACAGTCTGTCTTCCTTTCACATACCTGAACGAGACTTTTTAGTACAGTAACCCCAAAGTCAGCACCTCCAGATGCACTCTCAGACTCTGTAAATCAAGGTAAGGATATCAATAAAACGTGACCCATCACCTACAGCACTGCGAGAGGACCAGGCAGAGTCAAGCCATGCTGCAAAGCCCAAGAGATCTTTCTGCTGTAACACTCTCACATGTGCCTTGCACTCAAAACATTTTTGCTAGAGAAGAGAGAAACAAAAAGAGAGCTGAAGATCTGTGTGGAGCTAACCTGTTGTGTTCCAGCAGCATGTATGTGGTCAAAGTCCAGAGGTCATCCCTCGGATGAGGTTAAGAGGGCAGAGCTTTCCTCAACGGCCGTGTGTGCTGGAGACCTGAGACCCACAAAATGGTAGAGCCCTGGTTTAAAGAAAATACACAGAAGAAAATATCTCTCACTGTTTTGACACAATAATTCTCTGAGAGTTGCTTGTTTTCCCCCTGCTCAAACAGTAGTACTTTATAACTGCTAAGAATGTGTTTGTTCTGGCATTTCGTAGTGGATTATGGCACTATACAGCCTTAAAAATCTGATGGTGAGAAGCATGGATGGGGTGGTTTATAAAGTGAAGAGCTGACTGGATGTTAGGGGTACGATGACAGACTGTCACTGTTGTTAGTGGATGCTGTAACAAGCATTAAACACTTGCTGACCGTTTAAGGAAGGCTGCCTTTGCCCGTAGGAGCTTCCAGTTTAAGACCCCGGTGAGACTTGAGCAGCTCCTGGGGATACTTCTTGCATTGCAAATTGAATTTGAAATGCACTGGTTTTTTTAAATTACAGTAGATGCTGCTGCCCTTGACTGTCGTTATGTCCCCGAGTGCCCAGCACACCTAATGCTGCAGATTCATGTGCTGACAGTGCCCCTCGAGCCCTGGGGAGAGAGTGCTGGTGGTGGGCAGAGGGGATGCAGAGGTGAGGTCAGCGCTGTGTCTCTGCCGCTGATGAATGAACCTCTGGGGTATCATCTACAGTAATTAGACCATTTCTTCTGGGAGAATGTCTTTCTCACGTATGCCTCCTGTGATTTGTTATTCATAATTGTTATTCTGCTGCCTTTCACGCAGTTGCTTTTAGCTGTTCGTGAGGTGCTTCTATGCTGGGATGTTACCAGGTTTGTCTTTAGCTCATAAGGGATGCATTTTTAAAGTTGTTTTATCTTCTGCCTTTGATTCCAACAGGAAAACAAACAGCTCACTGGGTTTCAGGGTGTCTCCAGCCTCTCATATATGTGATGCTTTTTTTTTTTCCTTTTGCCCCAGTCCTATGCGACATCATTCTGACTTCTGGTCACCAACTCAAATGAGAGGGAGCATTGGCTGCAGAGCCTAGCAGGGTGGGAAATACTTCACTGTCATTTGTCACAGTCCCAGGAGGGCACTTTGCATTCTGAGAGTGCCTGTGAGTGCATGTGGAAGTGGCTCATGTAAACAAAATGGGAAAAAGAGCTGAGAGTGAAGGATGGAGGAGCCCTGTGGGTGAGTGTCTTTAAGATCAGGGCATGTGTATAGTAAGCCAGGTTATATGGAAAGATCTTGGGGTTTTCTTATGTTTTATGTGCTTGTGTGCATTCCTGACGTGCATGGAACATTGCCATAAATAGCCCTGCATTTAGCAGCATGGTCAGAGGATAAAGACCATCTGTTAGGAAGTGCAAGAGACGGTAAGGGTGTTATGGCATTGACTGCAAGGTTAGCAGGTATCTGAGCTGGCTTTAGGTTAGCCAGATGAATGCCGGATTTGACCTTCCTGCTGGGGCAGGTCAGAACCCCTGGTGGGTTAAGGGACAACTCATCAAGCGCCCCGTGTGAGCTGCATCCCTTTGTGTGCTGAGTCCATCCTGCTTAACCCAGGCAGCACCCGTGCTGTGCGTGCAGCAGCTGCTCCAGGAGTGCTTTAACTACGTGGGTAGTGGCCAGAAAACTTACACTGTCTCCCTCTGGGAAAGAAATGGATGATCCAGGTTTCGCTGTTTTCTTAGGATCTCAACAGCTCTACCCACAGGAACAGCTGCCATATGCCTCCCATTTTAGTGTGTTTTCAAGGTGTGAAATGGGGGAGCATGTGGCAGAAATTCCCTCTCCTCTCATTGTCACTGTGCAATTGGCTGTCTTGGGGAGGGAGGTTTATTGTGCAGAAGAAGGTTTGTGGAGCTGTTTCTGTACAAAAATAACAAGATTTTTTCTTGCACCCGTTTCTGTCAGCTGCATTACCCATATGTCTGCTTATCTATCTCCTTTGTATGACACATGCAAGAGGCAAATTCAGAGCTTTTGAGTTGGGAGGTCCCTCATGTCAGAGCTGAATGGGATGAAGAGAGACCAAGCCAGAGTAGGGAAAGTGTAGATAAAAGATGGGAAGACGACAAATGTCACATGTAAGTTTTCATTTTGCCTTTTAACAGATAGAAGTAAATATAAGATTTTATTGTCCTGGTTTGCCATATGCTCTGAATGGCTCATTGGCAGAGATGAGGGATTTGGGTGGCCTCTAGCCAGTCAGGTTTGCTGTGTTCAGCAAGCTTATGTGATCTGAAACAATTACACTTAAGGTTCAAAGAATTATAATTATACCAACCAAAAAAAGGCATTAAGGACAACGATGTTGATGGTTGTGATAATAATGTATTGGCCATTATTAAATTCGCTCATTGGACTGGAGTGCAGCGTGCTCCTTCTGATCATGGTTCCAACTCCTGGATAGGTAATAAGGAAATTATTACTGTGGATGATAAAGCTCATTAAATGTGACTCTATTAAAAATCAAGGTTATGCTGGACTTTAAATCTCTTTGAGCATAACCGCTGGAGGCTGCGGCACAACCTGGCAACTTGCCACGCAGTTCAGTGGTCCTTGCCTCTCGTTTATGCCTTAATAGTCTCTGTGCAAACGGGTACCGGGGCTATTGAGAAGGAGAGCTTTGAACAAAGTGAGCTGTAACAACACACTGTCCTTTCCCAAAGTGTAAATTTGCCCGTGGGGTCGTGCGGTGTGAAAGGGGCAGATCTGTGGCAGCCGCAGTACGGGAATGGGCTGTAACTTTATGGGTGGTTTTTTTTCCCCTCCTCTCCCAGTAGCTGCCCGGGTCTGGGTTGTGTAAGAGGAGAGTGCACCAAGGTCAGACGGCCATCTGGGGAGAGGCTCCGAGTCCTCCTGTTCCTGAAAAAGGGATGCAGATTGTAACAGCTTTGGAAAGGTGGCACAGGGCGTCACTGCCCAGGCTTGAAATCTGTTCCAGTTCTGCATTTCTCTTTCCTCTACTCTTCACACCTTCCCCCCACCCCTCCTTTCTGCATTTCAGGCTGCATCTTCTTTTTTCTTAGAGCTCCGTAGCTTTTCCTATTGTTTTTCTGTTTCTCTCCAGGTCATTTCTGTTTAGATATTCCCTTTTTGCCTTGTATGGTCCTGGTGGACCTTTTGATTTTTATTTTCTGCTGCTGATAGAGATGGAGTTCGGTCTTAGTTGTAAGCAAATAGGTAGGTGGCAGCTAATGGGGAGCTGACAGAAGTAATGACTTGTGTGTTGTAGCAAAGCATAGAAAGAAATGAGAATGCTTCAGCTGCTGATTATTTCCATTGGTCTTCTCATCTTAAAAGTAGTATATCTGAAGGTATGAATGGATGACCCATAGAAGCTGGTTGCTGACTAAACAATGCAGTAATGCAAATTTTCCATGACTCTCAAGGGTTATTGCTATCCCATGGGTACAGTGGAGCATTCCCTTCTTTCATGCAGCCTCTCCCTGTGAGAAAGAGGAAAAGTTCTTTTAATATTTTCTCTGTTGAGAGACAGGCTGGCACCCCTACCAGGCAGGAGGATGGGGAAATCAACTCTGATTTCAACCATCTGTGGAGAATTTTGGAAGTGAACTATTTTCCTGAACATAATCCCACCGAAAAGTGAAGCTATTCACCCATCTCAGTGGTTTCAGTGTCCTTTTTCCCTTGTTAGGGAAAAGTAAGAAAAGGGGGTCTTTGGTGAGGGACTAGGGAATCTCACTCTAACGCAGGTGTTTGACCCTCACAGAGATGCTACATCTGGTGTTCAGCAGAGGCTGCCTTCAGCATCACTGCCATGTCAGGGCCTTGTAAAAAAGTAATTAATTGGAATTAAATCGCATAATGAATTAATATTAAAATAATCTAATCTTCTTGAAGTGACAAGCCAGATATGATAAAATTTGTCACTGTCCCAGTATGCTTGTGCTCCTGATGAATGTGTTTCTGAGTACAGAAGGCGACAAAAAAGGAGCAGATGGAATTTAGAAGTTGCCATTCTCCATCCACAGTTGGCTGAGCTGTTGGTGCTTGGAAGCCTTGGTGCTTCCTGCCATCTGTGTAGAGGAAATCCACACATGATAAGGGCTGCACCTGCAAGTGAAACCTCAGCCCACCTGAAGGATTTTTCTGTGACCTTAGTTGTTTTTGCGCACGTGCAAGCACAGCATCCGTATCTCACTTTGTGCTGATGGCTCCAAGCATCTCCCTGGTCAAACAATGTTGGGCCAGGTGAGTGCATAGAGGGCAGCTCTTCTTCGGTCGTGTAATGCCTCTTCCTAAAGCGGAGGAAGGTTTCATTAGGTGACACTTCTCTCAGTTATGTTTAACATGCCAGTTCACCCTCATTTTATCCTGAAGGAATTGCCTTCTTTCTGAAGAGTTCCAAAGAGAAGATCTGGGGCATTTTCTGTCTTCAAGTGTTAAGGGACTTTTGGTAAGAGCAGGATGTTAGCCTTTGTGCCCTGCCTGTATTTCTACGGTTGGGATTGCTTTCTGGATATCCCAGTTTCTTCTGATGTTTATAAAGAGCTTGTCATTGCCTCTGGTGTTTTGCTGGGCACTGCCAAAACTGTCCTCTTTCACTCCAGAGATGGCCACATGTTCTTGGTGGGGAAAGGAATCATTCCCTCCTGCTATCTGCATCAGAAATGTTGCAGAGCTTTAATGCGCAACACACAAATGATATGGAAGGTGGCACATGGGACAAGTGCTATTAGCAGCAGTCCTTGGAGCTGCTTTGCCTGATGGGCTCCGAGCCTGCCGGCCCGTGCTGACTCTGCAGCTGGAGAGCAGGGCCTCCTTGGGGCAATCCCCTCACCTCTCAGCTAGTTATTATCATTATTGTTTTTATGGAGCTAGTTTCTCTACTGCAAGACGTTTAGACCAGTCTGGGACTTGAATAGTATATTAAGACTGGGAATAAGCTGGTAAATTAAATAGAGCTTACTTTGATTTCCTTCTTTATCATCCATATCTCTTTATCCCAGCCCAGCACTGTAGGTAAGGAGGTGGGGCTGCTAAATATACCTGTTTTCTGAGAAGACTATAGCCAAGGCGTGTCCTCTTGCGCTTCAGTATTGACAGCTTTAGAGCAGCTGGTGGGCAGATTCTAGAAAATCCTTTTACATTACAATGGCATCAATAGATCTGGGCAGCCCAGCCACCAGGGGAAAATACCTTGAAGCCTTCGCGTGTCCTGATTCAGCAGCAGCGTGGCCTTTGATGGTAAATGCTCTGCACTACTGAAGTCAGCACAGGCGCCTGTAAAGAACCAGGTTTCCTGGCTTGAATGAAAGTACAGTGCCTCAAGGGGGCTGAAAGAACCATTCCCTGGTTTTAAAAAAAAAAAAAAAAAAAAAAAGAATTACTTTTATCATATATAGCATTTGTCATCCAGATAGATTCCCAAGTTTTTCTGGAGATAACACAGATGTGAAGTCATGCAGCACTGAATATATTGAAAACAGTGTGCCCTGCCCATGGCAGCGTGCCATGAGCCTGTTAAACAACCAGAGAGACTTGCCCCTGAGCACGACTTAATCTGTGTGCTGCAAACAGCCAGGACACAGGCGGGCAGACAAGGGTTGCTGACCGAACAAACCCCTGAGGATGCCTGAAGCCTGCAGCTTCTTGTGAAACTGTGATGGGAGGTGCCAGTGAGACGTTGCTGGGACTTTCAGACTCCATCTGCTGTCCAGGGAGCCAGGGGTTTGTAAGAAATGCTGTAATGTAGTTCTGTTGTAGCTACTGAATGTGTAAAACTCGGTGTCAATCAAAGGGTGTCAGTCAAAGGTTCCTCTCCAGACTGCACTTAGCCTTCACAAAGAGGAGAGGAGCTGCAGAAGAGCTTTCTGGCCCTTCTTTCACATCCAGTGCACGTGTGGAGTTCCTGGACGCCTTACTATTTCTGCTTTTATAAGAGGAAGCCTGTGAACCTGCATGATACTTCCATACAGCTCCAGTGATTCCTACAAGGGCTTTTTTTAAAGCATCTCCTAACCTCTTGACAGGCACTGTGTAGGAGTTGATTACAAATACAGAAGCCTTGCTCCAGAGAAAATAAAGCCACTTTACCAAGAAAGAAATAGTAAATTAAGTTGGGAGGGAGAAGGAAATGGAAAAGAAAATTAAGAACGCATGTGTGATGAAGGAGACCAAATTTAAACACTGAACTATGAGAACATCTGCAGTGGTTTTTAGTAGCAGTATGAGGAAGGCAGCTCCCAAGGGAAAGGTCTCTGGGTAGAAATCTGGGTGTAGTGGAAGTGGGTAGCATGGCAAGAAAATACTGCTGGGGAGAAGGTTGCTTGTTTTCTAGACAGATGCATTTTCCTTATTCACTCCTGATGCAATAAAGTTGTGGTGTTGCGTCTGAGAAAGAAGAGTTCACCTTTGCTGAGGTAGATGGGAAGGTTAGACGTAGCTAGTGTCATTACAGACAGGCAGATAGTAAGGTTAGAGGTAACTTCTGGGACCATATAAATCAAGAGAAAATGTGGAAAAACATGGTCTGACAGCAAGTATTCTGTCTCTGCCTGGCTTACTCTGTGTGTAACTTTAGAGTAGAACTGGTGGTAGAAACAGTATTTTTAGTCTTGCTGACTTGTGTTTCTAGTTCCCAGTCCATTGATAGCTGAGTGAAACACAAAGTTACTATGAGGAATAATTGTTCTTGCTACCAGAAGTAGCCCCCAGAAGTAGCTGTACTCCTTCATTTATAACCAGGGGAAGTTCAGGCCCTTTGCAAGGAGGGAAGTCAATGAGCCGCAGAAAGACCTGAAACCTTTCTCTCCCATGTTTTAACCCCTTCCCACCTGCCAAATCCCTGTAAAACACCATCAAACTTGTATGGAAACTATTACATTGAAGACAGCACCCTTCATGGCCATAGTTCTTCTACATCCCTCTGGATCTTCTGTATCCCTCTGTGTTGATGGTTTCTTTATCAACCATGCTGTTGAGCTTTCTGGGTCTTGGTGAACTTTGGCAGTTGTGTTTTTCTGTTTGGTATTTGAGTGAATAGATAACAGTTGCCTTCTTGGTGGCTATGTAGCAGTCAAGATGCTCCCACTAGATCTCTCCACTCTCAACCTTTCTCCTAAAGTATTATCTGCAGCTGCCCTTTGGATCCTGTGAGGTGGTGAGATGAGCTGCCTCTTGCAGCAGTTTGCATCACAGAGCAGCTTTTGATTAGGGCCGATGTGCCATAAGGCCTCTGAATGTATACAATTGAAAATGCTCTTTCATTCGTCAGCAGGATTGAGAAGAAAGGCTTGTTGTGCTGATGTCTCAAATTCAGGCCAACACGATTTCCCTGACGTTAGAAAAACCAGCCTGCCAGTGTGGTAGAAACTCTCCAGCAGGGGAGAGCCTC
>WTSP01023700.1:266620-318737 GCA_025331215.1 Actenoides lindsayi
AGAGCCTCAGATCTCTGCTCTGCATCTTGTCAATGTAGTGCTTCTCCTGGAAATTAAAGCTCCGTGCCTTTGTGAGCAATAGAGAGTAGTGGAAATTTAGTTGAGGACCTTTGCAAGGGGTGTCGAGGTTACTGGGAACGTCTTGAAAAGCCTTGTGCTGGCAAGGTGGAGGTCCCCTCGGTTGAGGATGTTTATTAGACTCAGGAAAGATGACAGGAATGTGAAAATACTGAACTTATTTACACTATCCCTCTAAATGCTATCCAAGGTGGCAGTATTCTTGTTATGGCAAGTTCATAACAAGAAAAAATTTACTGAATTTGCTGTTTTTCTCTGGAACCCTCATTTCAATTCCCAGGTAAGGGCTGCCTTCACAGAACAAACAGGGACTCCTTGACACTGAATCCCAAATGAGGTGGGACGAGTGTGTAGAGACTGAGAAATGAATTATGTCTACTCGTTCCACATTTTAAAGGGGGGGAAATATAACTAAAATTCAGAAGCCAAAGGATAACTTTTTTCACAGTCTAATTTTCTAGTTTACCAGCCTCTCTCTGTAAGAAGTTGTTTTTCCTGGGAAATAGCATTTTCCAGTTGCGTTCCAAATTTTTCTTTTCACTTACTCTGATTATTTAGGGGCTGTAAATGGAGTAAAATAAGGCTGTTTCAATATTCTAGAGCAGAGGCTGTATTTAAGAAGTTTATATTTGATGAGTAACTTGATGACATTGCATTATGTGAATTTGATGTGCAAACTTGTCACTAAAGTGTAAACACAGTGACAGCAGGACCAGCAATTCCCAGCCTAATCAAGTAAGCCGAGTAACACATTCTTTGAGCTATAGAGTAATAGAGACTGATTTACATATTAAAATGAGAGAAGCTACACAGATCCAACAATTAAGTTGATATTTTAATTGCGTAAAAGTCAGGAGATTCAAAGTTATGTTTCCTGCATCAATTCATATGTCACCCGTATGTATTTGTAGTATTTTCAATGACTTTATTTAGTATGAAACTAACGTGGGTTAAAACGCATGAAGTGTTAGCTGTGGAAGAAAGGAGAGATTTGGATTTGCTGGGTTAGAAAGCAGACGAAGAGAACTGAGAATTTCATGGTCAGTTTAATAGTAGTACAAATTCCAGGTAATTTCTTTCTAGTAGACATGTCGGGAGGCAGGGAGAGGGAACTACATTCAAATGCAATGAAAAAAAAAATCCCGTTGATCTCAACAGATGTTGAATTATATCTCTAACTTCTTGTTTTCTTTTTAAGGAACAAGCTTTCCTGAATTGCAAATTCTCACAAATGCTCCAGGACCACTAAGAATTACATCAATATATGGATTCTGTCCTTGGTGTTTATGCTGGTTTCACAGCACTGATCTTGCATTCAGATAAGCGTGCACGTATACAGCTACCCTTATCTCCCCATGCTGATGTTCTGATATACGAATGCTTGTTCCCTGCGCTCACAAAAAGCTATTCACATGCCAAGTCTGACGATTTTTTTATAATCCTTCTTTGAATTAGACCACAAAAAGAACACGTTTGAAAAGGTTAACTAATGGATACACTTTTCTTCCTGATGAGGTAAAGAAAAATGGTGAAGTGCTGAAAAAATGGTCAAGCAGAGTTTTGATCAGGCTTATCGAATGCAGTCTAGGCGGTGAACAAGCAGGAGAAATGTTAATCCATAGTGGATTTATTTGGAATGGAGAACATTTATTTTGAAAGCAATCGGTGTATAAAAGCAGACATTTGTAATTACTTTTCCATCTTAATCATGGCGCTGACATCAGTGCCATGATGCGATAGCGTTGTGATAGCCTTTTGAATGTGGTGCTGATACAAGAATGTCAATAGGAAGGGAGAGGAGCCTCTCACTATCTTCACACCTATCAACCTGGTTTGCTAACGTCCAGGTATTCTGGGCAGCTTGTCCAGTGGTTACCAATCACATGGTATCCTAAACAAAAAGGTTGGCTCATTTGGAAAAAAGCCAGCACCTTGCAGTCCCCTTGGGAATCTGCCAGTGCATAGTACAGTGGCCAGAGTGCTGCTGTGATGAGCTCCCGACCTGGCACAGATGATGGCCACGGAGATGGCAGCGTTCTGCACCGCTCTGGCTTTGCTGCAGTCATCTCACGCTTCTGGTGGGACTTTGTGCCAAGGAGGCGAAGGCACGGGGTTAAATCATAGCAAGTCTTAAAACTCAGGGGAAAGTGATGCCTGTCCATCAGGGATTTCTGAGCATCTGGGAGCAATCCATTATTTAGAGTGAACCAAAGCTACCTGGTGTGGTTTACGTAGCCACAGCAACTGATGCAGTCTTCACTCACTATTTCAGTGTTTTCTCATTTTCTCCATTTCAGTGCCAGTTTATCTGGCATGATCTCCAGTTAGAGAGCATTAAGTCAATCCAGCTTCCATTAGGGAACAGTGCATTCATTCCTATATACAGCCAGCTCCAGCTTGATGGATGAAAATCAGACAGATGAAAAGCTGGTTGAAATCAGATTCCTGAATTGCATTTTCACTCTCTGGCTGCCTAAGAGTGTTTCTGTCTGTATTGAATAGAAGAGTCTCGATGCGTCCCGCTGGAGCACTGTGGCACGGTGGGTTATTGGGTAGGTATGCAACTTTGTAAAGTTACCTTCTGCGATAATCAGATACCATCATAGGTGTGCAGCAGAAGTATTTAAATTAAAGAGATCAGAGACTTCCATAAGGAAGGGCCAGAGGCAGCAGCAGCCGCATCCACCTTCGCTAGAGACAGCGGATGTGTCATCGACTATCTCAGCGCTGGTGGCATCAAAGGCGACGTGCAGATCTGAAAGATTCAGCGAAGGTTTTCTGAATAGGCCGATAATGACGACGGCATGTGATTCCCCTTTTAGACTGCCATATTTTGATGACTTCCCTGAAACGAGGCAGGATTTAGGCGAGGGGAAGTTTCTGTCTTGTTTTACAAAAGCGGTAAAAATAAATCCAGAGTTAGAACTGGTGAGGTTAGATCTGCCTGCGACGTGGGCTAAAGGCGCTTTCATCGTCAGCCACCATTTGAAGTAACTCCAGGTCATTTGAAGTAACTCCTGGTCAGGTTGTTTCCATGATAATGCCCCTTTCCTCGGTACGTGGGCAGCGTGCGGATGCATTTGCAAGCTCCCCACAAAATGTATTTGGACTCCCACGGTGCCTCCGGGAGTAGTGCAGATTACTCTTCGCTTCCATTTCAAACCACTTCTTTCTGCTGTAGGATGCTTGACATTTTACATCCCAGAAAGAGGCGAGGAGCGTTACCCTCTGCTTGTATTCCGGAGTCCCTAGGAAGTTTTTTGGTGAAATTAAAATTTTTAAGCAGAACGTTCCCATGTAGGCAAAGGCTTCATCTGCAAGGTGATGTCCTAAGCCAAATGGAGAGGATGCTTGCAGCACTTGGGAACGGATTTAAAGCTAATGGCATCTTAGTTACGCTTCGGGTAGCTCTGAGTCCTAGGCTGCTAACCCCAACAGTTAGAAATAAATAAGGGTAAAAATTAGAACTACACATATCCCACTTATTGCAGCGTGTTAAATGCTGCTGTTCTCTGTCAAAGGTGGAGAGAGCCAGGCTGCTCCATTAAACCAGGGCAAATGAGCAATTAGCAAGAGGTACAGAAATAGTGTTCAGGAAGGTATAAAGTTGCTCTGAGAGCTACAAAATGTGTCTCCTTGTTTTGCTCATGGTTTAGAGCGGGAATGTTTGACACTCAACAAAAGCTGACTAATTCTTTATTTTCTGCCTGTAATGCTCAGAATCCAGGGGCGGGCTGGCTCTGACAGGCAGCAGAAACCACTGCCACCCAAGTGAAGCTCTTTTTAATTAGCAAGTCCCTTGGATGATTTACTGTCTAGTGAATGGAGTGCTGGCTGTTTTGAGTGTGTCAGCAATACTGACCGGCACGACGCAGCCCTGTCAGCACAGGGTCTGTTGTGCTGCTCAGACATCAAGAGGTGAAGCCAGCTCCGAGAAGGAGAGCCTGTGATGAGGGGAATTATGACTGCAGCCAGCCGCGCTAGCGACTTCACCATCTGCTGTGAAGTCTCTGCTTTGAATGCCAGCTCTTGGGGTAGCAGGCATAATGATGATAATATTTTCCATTTCGGTAGCACCCTCTGTCCAAAGGTCTCTGAGTATGCTACAGATAACTAATTAAGACTTACAGCACCCATGGGAGGTGGGCATGAGTCTCCACGCTGGCTTTTCTTGCTTGCAGAGTCTAAAGAGATTGCGGCACTAATCTTTGGACAGCAATTCCTTCTGTCAAGCAGCTTTGGAAGAACTAAAAACCTCTCATAGTGTCGTTAGTTTAAATCAGAGCTGTTATTAGAGAGGTAGTCTGACTTGTGTTAACCTGCTGGAGTGTGAGGCAGGGACTGAGCTTCACGCTCTTAAGTGGGCTTGTTGGGGGAGCAGCAGAAGCTGTGTCTGTCGTGGCTGTTGCAGTTTCTTACAGTGTGAGTCTTGTGAGTAGGTTTTATAACTTGAGTCTAGTCCTTAGTATGTGGCCTTCTGAGTAAACTGGACTCTTTAAGATCAGACTACAAACACTCAGTGCAGTGTTCTGCATGTAAAAGATCTAGGAATCATAGAATAGTTTGAGTTGGTAGGGACCTTTAAAGGGCATCTAGTCCAACCCCCCCCAGCAGTGAGCAGACACATCTTCAACTAGATCAGGTTGTTCAGAACCCCATCCAACCTGACCTAGAATGTTTCCAGGGATGGGGCATGCACCACCCCTCTGGGCAACCTGGGCCAGGGTCTCACCACCCTCATTGTCAAGAATTTCTTCCTTACATCTTATCTCCAGCTGGACTGTTGGAGTCCACTTCAACAGGTCTGTGTCATTCTTGTGCTGAGGACTCCTCATCTGGACACAATACTCCAGGTGGGTTCTCACCAGAGCAGAGGAGAGGGGCAGAATCCTCTCCCTCGACCTGCTGCCCACGCTGTTTTGGCTGCAGCCTAGGATGTGATTTGGCTTCTGGGCTTCGAGCGCACATTGTCGACTCGTGTCCAGCTGTTTACCCACCAGCTCTCCAGAGTCCTTCTCTGCAGAGCTGCTCTCAATCCCTTCATCCCTCAGCCTGTCTTGATGCAGGGGGTTGCAGGACCTTGCAGTTGGCCTTGTTGAGCCTCATGGTGTTCACATGTGCCCAATTCTTGAGCTTAACTTAAATATGGCCAGGACCTAAGTCCCCATCAGACATGTCTCCTGCTCAGACTTCTCGTGCGTGAAATCATCACTCCCTTCCTCCAAGCAGTGAGTTGAAGTCCCTGTGTATAGCAATCCACAGTGAGCCTCCACTAGAAACATTGGAGATGGTACCAGAAAATGACCACAAATAACACAGTTGATTCCATGTTTTATAGTGATCTCTAGAATTTTGGATGCTTTTTAATTTTTTTTTCCCAAACAGCTTTTTTTTTAATACAGTTTTACTTTGTATAACTCAATCTTTCCAGTAGAAGACCAACAGGAAAGCTTTTCCATACTCTACATTTCCACAGTCTGCAGGAAATGGATGAATAACCTTGTATAGACCATCAGAAAAGAGTAAGCACATAAGAAAGGGAGAAATTTGACCAGAAATCTTTAATGCATGATCCCAGCACGCTCTCTTCTCCATTCAGAAGTACGTTCCCATGAAGATCCATTTAACTTGTTCTTCATTTAGGTAGAGATGTGGCAGTGAAGCTCTTCCTTCCCCTGAGTACAAGGTGTAAAACAAAATGTGCTGATTCAGATCAAAGGTACACCTACTATCTACCATATCTAAGAGAAAGAATACTGTTGTGAAGTATCATTATATGGTGTGTAAGTGTATTTAAGGCTATTAAAGACAGTTATCCTCAGAGACTTATCCGTAACAGGTTAAAATGGGGGAGGGTGGGGGAACAAACCCTTGCTGTGTTTAATTATTGCTGGGTGCTGCATGCACTTTTCTCCATTATTTACTTAATCTTAAATGCCAGATGCTAAAGGGCACCAGCATCAATTAACTGCTTAATTAGACTTGCAAAGAAATCATGTAATTTAGTTATAGGCAAATAAAAAAAAAGGAAAAAACCTCACAGAACAGAAGCTCAGGGCTCTCTTTGCAATCATTTTTAAAGCTCCCTGCATACATTGTTTGCTTTCATTGCTTGCTGGAAACTCTTTGGAGCACTCTCTGTGCCGCTCGCCCTGCAGGGAGGCAAATGGCTGGATGCAACATCCCTTGTTCATTGCCATACCGAGTGGATTTAGCCACAGCTTGCTTTGTTGCTCTCAAAATTCTTTTAATAGAGGTTTGGATCAGATGCCCTTTGCGAGGAGTCGTGTGGTGCCCCATCAGGAGAGCCTGGCCTTTGCCCTCTCGTTGTGAGGTGCTTGCTCTGGGTGCCTAGGCTGGTGAAGACCATGCACTGGCCCGTTCCTGCTGGGAAGGCTTTTGTGGTGTGCACGTTGTTGTATTCGGCTGTGTGTTTCAGTATTAGCACGCAGCCAGCAAAGCACACTATCTTTAGTAAAAAGAGCCCATCTTCCCTCACTACGAAGTAATAGAAAGCAAGATGATTTTATTTGCTGAGTTCCCACTCCCATGAATAAGAGCGTTCACCGGAGTGGAGTGCGTTCAGGTTTGCTTCTTCGAGTCCTACAGCTCCGTCTGAATCTTTATCTTGCAAATTGCCTTAATGGAGTAATAATCAATGCCTCGTGCTTGTGTCTACGCAAAGGTTTCCATCTGCGTAGGTGCTGCTGCCTTTCTGCCTCTGTTACCACTACTCTCACTTCAGTATCTGCAACCTTGTCGTTTAAGTGCCTTTGTAGCATCCCGTGTTTTACAATTTTTGTTTCTTTCTTAGTGCCTAGATGTTGGAAGCTACTGACGGTTTTGGGGTTTTTTTTTCCCCCTCAGATATCCTGAAACCTTTCTGAAAACAAGGTGGTGTTCTGTTTCTCAGAGCTTTGTTCTCCCTCTGTGCCTCTGCTGTCTCAACACTGCTCTTTTCCCTTTGGAAAATACGACCTAGCCCGTACAGAGTTCCTTATTTCTTCAAAGCACTGTATAAACATTATCTAATTAAGTATATATAACATGCCCTAAAGTATGTTAAGGGAAAACTGCAGCACAGCATTGAAGTTTCCAGTCACTTGATCCAGTGTAAAATCTGATTGAATCACTAATTATTTTTCAAAATGCTGTGCCTAATGACATGTATCGAGACAGGAAGATCAGAGCTGCAGCCAGGAGCATAGGGAGCTGCCATCAAGGAGAGAGGCAGTCAGGTGAGTTCTGTGTTAGTTCTAGAGTTGGTTTGGATATGCACATTAAGGTAATAAACAAAACAACTGGGGGAAAAAAAAAAAGGAGCTGCAGCATTTGGATCTTTCCTGTTTTGATATATATATATATAATCAGCTCTACATTTCCTGTTGAAATGTTCATTAAAATTGCAGCCCCTGTGATTATGCAGCTGCCTAATTCAAATCAATGGGGCTCCTGAAACAATTTTAGGTATTTTTAAATACCGCTGTAGAACTTCCTTGTTTACAATATTATAATTAGGTGACTTTTTTTTTTTTTCCTAAGTCATCTAAAGCATTAATAAAAATCTCTTTAGCTTTTCTCTCATGTTTTTTTACTCTGAGAGGCTGCAAATAATACAAACCTTGCTTTCTGGCTTTATCTTTTACTTCTTAGTGCAGCATGTCTATTTGTATTGATAACTAAATCAGAAGTTCAAATACACAAGTTCCTTATAATTCCTAGTGAGCCATAATTGATGTCTTTTGTTTTGGAATCCTAATACAAATAAATAAAATTAATAGAGCAGCAGAATATATAGCACTGAAACTACTACAGCCATGCCTTGCTTCCACCTCACTAACTTTTGGAAGCAACTATTGATAATGTCTATCAGCTGAGATACTTTGATGTTATAACTGACATGTGGCTTTCTGGAAGGAGGATTATAATGTCCAAAGGGTCGAGATACATCAATAGGTCTCATGCTGAAAGGAAGGTCATTTTAGTTTTACTGGAAAGATGCTTTCAAGGTAATTTCAGCTCTTCTGCACGGGAATGCCTCAGAGCGATTCTAGGCTTCTCCTAAGTTTGTTTTCACAGAATCACAGAATGGTAGGGGTTGGAAGGGACCTCTGGTGACCATCTCATCCAACCCCCTGCTAAAGCAGGTTTGTTCACCCAGAGCATGTTACACAGGATCTCATCCAGGCAGGTTTTGAAAGTCTCCAGAGAACACTTTTGAGTTTATCAATTTTTGCACTTTTCTAATAACTCCAGTACCTTGTACTGTTTCAGACGCCTTGGCACAATTCTGATGTGTTGAAGTTGCAAACGTTACAGGAAAATACCTAAGTCAAAACATTGTGGGAGAGAGACTGCGTGAAGGAGCAGATGTTTACAGTCTCTGACTTCTGTGCTTGAGAAAAAGCAAACACGTTCCTCTAAAAACCTCAATGTGGTAAAAGCATTTTAGTTGCTTGTAGTTTTATGCTTCACCTGCCTGTGAAAGTATTTCTTTAGTCTTCCTTTGCTTTTGTTACCTCACCCCAGCTGTTCTTAACTTCCTTGTTTAACTCCACTTGGTTACGGTCCCATCAGGGTGCCGGGAGCAGGGGAGTGGCAGATCTGGCACAGCTCGGAGCTGACTCTCATCCCTCACTGAGCACATCTGCTCAAGCTGGTGCTGCTAGGTCAAGATTTAGGGTGGCCAGATGTGAATGACTGCAGATTGTTCAGCACTGCGGTGTGGTTGAGCCCAGCTGCTCTGCTGTCGACCTACCAGTGCTGCTGTCGCTGTTCCAGCAACGTGGTGGGGATGAAATAATGGAAACTGTGCAGGTCAAAACTGGTCAGCGCTGACTGGCGATTGCTAATGGTATTGTTACTGTGTTTAGAAGTAGGTGAAGATTTTAAATGAACTCTTCTTCTTTGGTGCTGAAGAAGTAGGGTGCAGCCTGTAGGACAGAGAAGTGAGTGTGGTTCTTTGGATATCATTCTGTGTTTCCTCTTGGTATTCAGGACTTGTGCACCTATTCAAAGTTGGGACGTGGACATGGGAAGGGAACGAAATGGAAGAGGACAGGAAAGACCAAAGCCTTTTCTTATTTTAGCAGAGAATGGATTGACTGTGATTTGGCCACTGCACCTTAATGGGTAATCCCTGCTCTGAGCCTCAGATGAAAAGAAAAAAAAAATCTATAAGGCTGGGGATAATGCAGGAGGATTTTTGCAAACTTTTCTCACATGTAAAGTGAGTTAGTGAATAGCGCAGCCTTTAATGATAACTTTTTCTTCGAGCGCAGAGCTAGTTCATTGACTTAGCCTAGTTGGGTAGACCTGTTTTTTGTTGCTTGCGCATCCCACGCACACAGACCCTTTGTGTGTACCACTTTTCCCTCTCCTCACTTGTCCCTCAACAATATTTTTCCTAAACCTCTGCCTGACCTATCCCAGCAGTGACGTTCATGCCAGCGGCATGGTCTTCGTGGCACTTGGTATCATTGACCCCAGTGGGAAGAGTTCACAGCAGCAGAGGGTGAAATCTTCTCTAAACCTCAATCTGAAGTGAATCCTTCTCATGGAAAAATGTCAGTTAAAGAGAGCAGATTGCTTTGTGCCCTTGCTCCCTGAGCATCCACAGATCGATGGAGACCAAGGGTCGATGCTGCCATATGCTATGCTCTTTTTATATACTTAAATACTCTCTTTGGTGACTAAATACCATGGATCTCAGTTTCTTGACTGATCTTATTTCAAAGGGGTTAGGTACTGCACTAAGACAGGGTTTGGTTCAGTGCTCTCAGGATTTAGAGAGATGGAAGAGTTCAAGCAATGACAAGAAGCAAGAGGATCTTTCCCAACAAAGAGGGCAGGAAGGAGGGATCTAGAGGCTGTGCAGGGGGAATACAGGCTGCAGTTGAAAAAAAGAAAAATAGTGATATTCTGGGGTAAGCTGTTCTTTGAGCCTGCTGCAGCAGTTGATGTCGGCGGGGCTTGCTGCAATGAGCACGTCAGCCTCTTGGGATTCCCAAAGTGCTCTGTAAACTTCACAGCAATAGGAAATATGCACAGGGATTGCTCCATCCATCACTAAAATGCATCCATGGCTAGCGTGAAATATAGTAACTGCTTAGTGCCACACAGGAACTCTCCTTATGGTAAAAAGTGTGAAGTGTCTTTTTAACTCGAAAGTGGAGGAGGCAGAAGGCAGTTAGGCAAATGGCATTTGTGCAGGACATGAGAGTGATACCACCATTCTGGTTCATGCCCTTGTCCCCAAATAAAAATGCTCTGCCAGGAAAACGCTTTGCCTCTTCTGTAATGGTCCAGGTCTAAGTTTTTTAGCTTCTCTGAAAAATGGTACATCCACAGCAGAGCATGCTCCCTGCCATAGCCTTTAGTTCGTTACTGATTCAGAGAGTGAGTGCCAGCTATTGAATCAGAGGGCTGGGACCAAGCTAAAGATCAGGGTTGTGTCTATGTACATGAAAGCAAGCGTAACCTCTTCTTCTTTCCAAAAGCACTAATATGTGGGAATGTCAAAGCTCACATCTGTGAATTCTGCAGCTCTCATGTCAGGGTTGTGAAGCAAACAGACAGCTAGGAAAAGATGGTTTCCCAGCTGGGGAGAATCACATCAAGGGACTGATGGAGTTTAGGAGATAGTGGGCACAGCCGTACAGCCACTCTTGTTCTCCAGGGTGAGAAAAAATGTGTTTCTGCCAGCAAGAGCAGACAATACCTGGGAGCAATTTGAAAAGCCAGGCTAACTCCCATAGCTTGCTGGCCTCCAAGATAACGCTTTTACCTATGTCCTGTATCCCACTGCAGAGATTTCCTGCTGCTGTTTATTCCAGCTCATGCTTACTTTCCCCAGTCTCTGTGCCTCCAGCAGCTTTTGAGCTAACTTTTCACTTCTTAAACTTTTTTTTTCCCTTTCGTAGTTTGACTCGTGTGATAGAGGGCTGAATGCCTTGCATCTGTAGGGAGGACATGCATGGACTCATACACTCTGCCGCATGTTAAATTGAAGGATTTTGCCTCTGTTATTTGGGATTTCTCGATCGTTAAAATATTTCAATGTCTGTCATTAGCGAAGGGACATTAGGTTGACAGGACCAGTTTCTTAGTCTCCCACATTTGCTCACCTGCGTCAGTTCTGCTGAGCTAAATTTTAATTATAATCCACTGGGTCATCTGTGCTCCATCAGACTATTTTCTCTAAGGTATTGTTTCATTAGAATTTTATTATGGAGCTAATTTTATTTTTTTAAAGCCATCAAATTTGAGGCTGAGCTATGAATTTTCCTGTTGAAACAGGAAGATATCCCAGGTCTGTGCCGTGATTCAGCAGATTCTGCATTCTCAGCCCAGGCTGTCACCAGATCAGTGCTGTCGAATTAAGTAGCATCCTTGACTTCCTTTTCCTGAGCTCCTCTATCTGTAAAATGGAGACAGTGCTAATCTCTCATTTGTGTAACTCTGTAACGTTTGTCCGGCACTTCAAAGATGCCAAATACAATAAAACTGCCAAGCCCCCTTTCGCTAACAGGATTGCTGATTTACACCCAAAATGCTCATTTTTGTGCTAAAACAAGATCACCTGAAAGATACTGCAGTTGGAACCAAACCAAGGAATGGGGGAGGAGGAAACCATCTGTTACACAACAGCAAAAAAATGTTTCAGGGCATTCGCCTGGGAAGCTCTGGGTTTGGAATATGAAGGCTTATTTATATGGATGGAGCTAATTTTCTCTGAGTTATTCATTTTTCACTTAGGGAATTACCTAATCTTACAAGAGACTCTAGGAGGAAAGATTCATTTATTCTTTGTCTCATTCAGCCCCAGGCAAGCCTGAAGATGTTCTGCCTCTTCCAGATCTGCCTTTTAACTGATTCTATTAATGAAGCTTTAAGATTTTCTTCTTCCGGATAAAAAGGGTTAATCTTTCTCGTTCCCTCTCACCCTTCTCCTCCTCTTTTTCTGGAGAGTTCTTTTTTTGGCGTCTCTGGCTGTTTCTATCATCATCTCCCCCTAATCTGCCACTATCTGAAGAATTCATTACATTTCAAATCAGAGGCCTTGCTGCATACATTAGCAGGTTTTAATAGACTTGCCACGACTCAAAAAGGAGGAAAAAAAGAGAGAAGATTTAAAACTCTTGTCTTGCCGAAAGCAGACAGATTGACTCAAAAATGACTCAGTCAATAAAAGATGAGTTTTGAAAAGGCTTCCCTCCGCTCAAAGGGAGCTCGTATTCCAGCGAATTAGGTTTTTCTAAGCCCACTGTCAGAAATTAATAATACATACAGCATGTAAAATGGATTTAGCCCTCTACAGCCTTATACAAACATATCTTTGACTTGCTAAATGTGACACGACTACCAGGATTTTCCAGCCTTTATCCCAGGAGTTTGTCATCTCTCCAGAATGGTGACCTCAGTGGAATCTTTAAGCACTTAAAAAAAAAATAATCTAAAAAATTGCTAAATTAGATTTTCATTAAGAATGTGTTTCTACTTCCCTCACACCTTTCCTCCACTAAAACACCCTCTGTCAGAGCATTTAATATTATTTGCAGTCAAGAATACACCAAAAGCTCTGGTTTAAACTCTTAAGCTATCAAGTCCCTTTACCAAGGTCTTCATTTGAAGAAAGAGATACTGACCTTCTGCATTGTAGCAGAAATCTCTCATTTGGGTCCTCGGTTTTTTCTGCTGCTGAAAAAAAAAAAAAGAGAAGCTTATAGGCCATTAAAACATCCCTTTCTTAGAAAAATGGAAAGGGTTTCTGTCTTACTAGATCTATCCACAAGCATTTTTTTGTGATTTGAGGTCTTCCCAGGTGGTCCTACTCATCTTACTTAAGGTAATTTGAACGTGCAGCTGTGAAATCAGTCACTGCTCCTGTTTGTTCCTCCACCAAAGTCCCTCAGATGATAAGAATCAAAAGCGGTACTAATTTTAACCTGCTTGGTGATTTGGCTGGATGCTTTATTCAAACTGTTCTTGTCCTGCATTTGGGCAGAGTTCTAAGAATCCACAGAAGGTGTTATCTTCAGCAGGTAGGTCCATACAGCCTTCTGGGTGGCTGTGAACTGACTGCATTTGTCCATCTCTCATAGTTTTCTCATTCTTCCAAATCCCACTATTTTTAAACTTTATTTTTTTTTTTTTTAGATTTCAGAATGCTTGACTCAGTCCTGAAATCTTTTCTGCATTCTCTCTCTCTTAGTCCTACTCCTTTTTTTTTTTCTAAATTGTTCATTTTGAATTACCATTTAAGTTAACTTTCTAAAGTCAGTGCATGTCCTTACCTCCTCAAGGATCTGTTCTATCCCCTGGCTGGATTACCCTACATACTGGCTTTCTTGTCCTGTGCTTGGGGAAGGTATTGTGGGAATGTATGGGAACAACCTGATGTCTGACATTGGGCTGTATCTCCTAGATGATGTACAGAAACTTTTTAAATAGTTGGTGAAGAAACAAACATGATAAAATGCTCCACTTTGGACTATTATGTTCTGTACAGATGTTTCTTGGACTTGAAATAGACAGAGCTCATAATTTTTTTAATATGTTTATTGGTAGTATAAAAAGGTTGAACTTAGAGTTGTTGACAATATGCACCCAAAAAGTGCAGCAATAGTTCTTTCTTTGCCATCGTTGCAAACAGGAAACTTGCTCAGATTTTCTTGTGCTTTGGTAGCTCCAAAGAGGAGATCTGTAAACTTGGTTGCTGGTGTTTAGAAGAGCTTCCATCAAAGTAACAAAAAACATTTTTCACAGAGGTGCAGGTAACAAGTTGGTTCAGCACTACCAAAAGTATTTCACCTCTTACTAAATTTCTATTTTTACCTCTAAGGACAGACTTTTGGGTTTTGGTGTTTGGGGATTTTTTAATATAATTTTGACACGTAACTAGAAATTACCTGCCCTTGAAGAACAGCGAGTAGAACATCACCTTCTCCAACAACACTTTCCCCACTACTGAAGAAATTTGGGTGACTGGATCCCTTGGCCCTTCTTGCAGAGGCGTGGACCCTAGTTACTCATTTCTGACCAAGAGCTGTGAGTAATTGCTGACTTGAAGTTAGATAAGGCTCCTGCTCTTTGCCCCACATCAGTCATGAATGTTAGCCAAGCAAATGTTGGTTCTTTGGTAGTATTTTAAGATACAACCAGGAATTATACAGCAATTCCAGGAAGAGAACAGCTGCCTGTCCTGCAGATGTTTAGTCCTCAGTGCTTAAAAAGTGTTGAAAGAACCAAACCAAGACCTAGAAATCAGCTGGATTTTTGCAGCTGGAAGAGTTGCTTGAGTCATTCTTCTTCAGGGTCTTTTATTTATAGCATACCAAGCTCCTTCCCAGGATAAATCTCCAAAGTTAATGTCCCGTGTCATAAGCAGGAGCTTTTAGTTCCTTTCTGAAGACATGCCCCTAATATTGGTATACAGATGAATAAAATTGAAAGGAACAAGCTTGACTCTTCCTCTTCTTTTGTATTTGTTTCCAATTTACTTCATATTTTTTTTTAATCTCTTCCATGTTCTCTTCTCTTGACTCGAAAAAGGAGTTTTCCCAGTGAATATTATGTCTCTTTAGCTTTCAGCTGCTGTGCTGGGACATAGCCACCCAATAATCTCCTTAGGAATAATTGCTGGTGTCTTTTCAGATCATTTTTGTGAAAGGTGACAAACTGCTTGCCACAGTGAGATGTTAATAACACGGAGTTGCCCTTTATTTGAAAGCTGGTGCAGAAATTACCCCATGCAGTTGTTGGAAAGTCAGAGTTGTAATGGTAAGAAGTGAGGAACGGATCTGTTCATTTGCATATAATTCCAGGGCTTCTGTGTCATCTTTTGTGTAAACCATACAATTTCTGGCACGGTAGGGAATGTGCGCGCATAATACAGAGGGACAGGAACATGGGCACGTTCTCAGCATGGATCAGGGTTAAAGAGATGTCATCTGCTGAAAAGGAGGGGATAGAGAAGAAAACATGGTCTGTGGGAGATACATGGAGAGAAACAGGCATGGATATTTAATGAATCCAACTTGTCAGCCCAGCTCAGGGGAAACTGTACATCCTGTTGTCCTCTGTGAGTAGGCATCAGAAAAAAAAAAAAGGAAGAATCTGCCTCCTTCCAGGTGTGTGTATTGAGCTGAGCTTTCCCTGCATCTGCCCTGAATCACAGCTGAGTCCCATTTCATGCTGCTCTTGTAGTCAGAGGCTGCTCAACTGTCCTTTTTACCAAGATGGACATCTCTATTACACCAAAATGAAACTCTTCAAGACTCTTTAGACTGCAGCTAAGGGCTTTCTAGCATGTTCCCATTGTAGGTTTCTCAGCTTTTTCATAAAGAGATTATTCGATTTTTAAGGAATGGCACAGGTATCCGTGTTTTCTTGTGATTTAAAGTCAGACATGACCATAAATACTTGTTTTGCCTTTTTTCTTCTTCTTTCTCTCTCTAGAAAGCTCAAAAGTCTGAGTAGCCAGTCAGTCCCAGTGATGAACTTAACAATTAGAGCCTTAGTGCCCATCTTCCAAAATTTCTAATAAAATTGCATGCATATTTAATACCCAATTATTAAATATTTAAAAATTTAAAACTGAACTGGCTTGGAAGTTAGCACATGATGAATAATTTAGAATCGAAAGAGGAGACTCAACGCTTGGGCTGAGACAGTTGTTACCTTTCCCATTACCCTGCCCAGAGATGAGTTTGGTGGTCCTCCAGTCTTGGAACAGTTTGTGGGCATTGCCTGGAGACTTCAAGCCTTTACCTCTTGCTCAAGAGCATTAGCACATGGTTGAGGGAAGTAACTCTCCCTATCCATTATAACACTTCAGACTCCTGTGAGGGAAATACGAGCTCCAGAGGCTGGAATAATGTGATTGAAAGCCTGGTTATCCAGGAGATGGCTCTGTTTCCAAACATCTTTCATGCTCCAGGGAAAAAAGATTGCTTGTCTTTACGTCTCTGTCACATTCCTGCAGTTTTGTTATTTGAAAGCCCCTTTTCCTCTCTGTCTGTTCTGCTGCTCCATGCTGAACCAGCATTTCATTCAGCTCCAGCACGATCGTCTTTAAAGGATTGTTTTCATAAAGTGGACACCAGGAAAATGAAGTAGAACATGAAAAATATGCCAATAAAAATAGGGCAGAACCTGCTATCCTGTGAGAGGAGGTCCAGGGCACTTGGAAGAGCACACAGAGGAAATGCCTGGTGTGATTTTTGAGCAGAGTAAGTGCCTTTGGGGTCTGCTGCAGGAGCACGAGGAGCAAAGAGAAGGGTCTGGGGAAGGTTTGACTAGTTGGCATCGAGAGCGCTTTCAAGCCACGAGCAATATACTTGCAGTGCCAACACTTCAAAACACCATTAAGGGGATAAGCATGAAAAAAAATAAATAGAAGGATTGAATAGAAGGAGCAAGTGGAGGCTTTTTAGAGCTTGATTTCCATTGGAACAAAAGCCCCAAAACAAACTCCACAACCTTCTCCCATTAAAAACACAAATAAGGTGGCATGCTGCAGAGACTTCCCTCTGTCTGTGGCAGTGCCATTGTATTTCCAGCCCCCCTGGCTGGCTGGCTAAAGCGGCGAGCGGTTTTCCTCAGCATCCCCCAGCCCTGCAGCCTGCCCGCGTGCTGCGTGCAGCGGAACCGCTGCCATTAGCGCGGGCCGTGCAAGCAAGGGAAAGGGCAGGCTGACCTTTCTGCACAGCCACCTTACCTAGGGGATGGGGGCACCTGGCTTTGTCTCAAAAAAACTAGAAAAAAAAAAGAAAAAAGTGAGTTCTGGAGCCGGTCGTGGTGTGACGATGTCCATCAAGAAGAGAGGCAGTGCGAGGGAAGGAAGGGGTTTAACTCAGCGCAGCGGGATGTGCTTATTCACAACTGTGCTCCGAAGAATCAGGGAGTCGGCAGGGTTTAGAGTTGGGTCTGTGCATCCCAAATAAGAATGAAAGGATGCTTGTATGGTGCCCTGTCCCATTTCAGACTCTTGCACCGCATAGTTATTTGATAAGCTACTTCAGAAATGGGAGGAATCTCTTTAGGTGTTTATTAATTCTATATTTAGATCCATCTGCCTGCAAAGCTACGATATCTTTGTGTTGTGAGCACAGGCTTTGCAGTGCAGGGAAGGCAGAGAGACAGGGTTCTGAAAGTAATGTAATCTTGGACATGATCACCAAGTCAAAATAGCATTTCCATGAGTCTCAACATCAGAGCTTGAGCTTAGAAAGTTCCTGGAGTAGGAGCAAAATGGATTTCCTCCTGGGAAAGCTTGAACTCATCTGTTGCCAGTGGTGCTTTTCAGCTCCTGTTCCTAGCCTTGGTGAACATCATTAGATACTAAACTGCAAAGCGCTCTCTAATGCATGGTTGACTATTGTCCACCCTGCACTGTGAATGACTGGAACTCCTGCGGAAAATCTTCACTTTGAGAGGGAACAAACAAATATTTCTGGAGCTGGTTTTTCTGTGTTTGTTTTACTAGCAGATGCTGGATGCCTTTTCAGAGATTTAAACAGCATCCAGTGTTTTGGGGTAGCAGTGATAGTAATGATGTCCCAGTGTAAACAAAGTAACGGGCAGAGCGCAGCGGAGGTGCTCAGACGGGATAAATTCATCTACTAGATGCTTCTGCAGGCCACTCCATGTAATTATCAATGTGTATTTTATATGTTAATTATATCGTCCTAAGGATTAATTTTTACATTAGACACTTGAGCAATTTCAAACCCACCCTTTTTCTTGGAAACAGCCTAGTGGAGAAGTGTCCTCTGACAAGCAATGCAAGTTATGCCCCTGTTCTTGCTACCAGACTTCCCTCAACGGCAGGCCATGAAAAATCCCTGTGCCTTTTTGTTTTAATAGCTTCAAAATAGGTTACCTGGAAAACAGGTAGACTGGAAGACTTATGCCTAGTAGTCACTGGCTTGTTCTAGGAGCAGAAGGTAACTACTTTACAGTAAACTTAAGCAGCACGGTACATTTGTGTTTTTAAGGTGGGGCTGGTTTTTGCATCTGAAGTTAATGTTCTGGGAAGTGCTGTTGGGCTATAACGGCCACATGGAAGGGAAATGTGGCTCAGAGACTTTAATCATCATTTGGGGAATAGAGGGAGATGTCCTCTTGGTTGGTTGATAATTTATGACCAGTGTGACAATCCTAACTTCCAAATGGTTTGTGCCATATCATCCTAATTGGTGAGGTCCACCTTGGGCAATAAATAGCTCTCCTGAGGTTAATTTCTCCCTCATCTGGGGTGAACGTTGCCATCCCCACCGCGTTCTGTATTGCTGCACACAGGCTGTTCACATCATTCAAGCCAACGATTTTAAAACTACCCAGGGTCTCTTCACACAACACTGCACTGCCTTCACCTAGAACGACATGGACACACTGCAGGGGTGGCTGAGGAGCTGAGCTGGGCTTCCAAAAGCCTATTGATTTCCTACCTTCCTCTGCTCTGAAACAGCTTTGCCCCCAAGGAGATGAAGGGCAGAGAAAACTCTGAGCAGTGCCCTCACTGGGATCCCCCGAGGGAGCATTTTGCTCAGTTGTGGTTCATCTGCCAGGGCTGAATCCTGTACATGGACCAACTTTACGTCTGATTGTGAGTCTTACAACCTTGCATTGTAATCTCAGCATTATCAGAAGAAGAAGAGAACCCTATAATTCCCAATTTATATAGTATTTGTGTGTAGGTACTACAAGAGAAAGGTCATCCTTTTTCATAGCTTCTCTCTCTGGTCCAGAATGTCCTCCTTTTTTCACCCTAGCCTTCTGGTGTCCTCAGTCACTTTGTGCAGGTTATCTGAGGATGAAGATCAATTATGAAATTTTCCACCAGGGAAACCCTTGTGAAGTTACATGGGCCATCTGAAATGGGGGCTGCAGAAAACCATCTGCAGTGAAGAGAGACATACTGGAAATTGTCTCAGTGGAGAATTCTTGAGCAGTGCAAGAGCTGTAGCTGGCCTTGGTGGTGAAGACCTTTACTTGCAATGTGCTGCCTTTGAAAACAGTTCCTTGAGCTGCTGGAAGGACAAGCTGGTGGCTGGAGGAGGGGGCTGGGAGGTGCACTGAACCATATGGTACATACGCGGTTTAAAAATAAACCGATGTTGACTGATCAAATAAATACCACTTAGGTTTCAAATTGAACAGCCAGTGCAGTCTGTTGAATATAAAACTGTTTTTACCTTCAAGAAAAGTTACGATTCATGGTTGTAATGTCACAAATTGCAAGTTTTGCAAAGAGCAGAGTCTGCCAGGCTGTAAGGTCAAGTAAGGGTGGTGTGGGGATGCTGCGCTGCTCGGCTTGCCTGGTCCCACTCCCCCAGGGCGTAGAGCACACCTATAAAATCTAGCAAAGCGAACTTTATTTCTCAAAAGCGATGGTCATAAACTTGCCTACCTCAGAAAATGCTCAGCTGTTCTCCTATTAGCCTTTATTTAATACAATACAATTTCTTTTTATACCGTGTCCTTCACAGAATATCGCTGGAATCTTTTCAGGCGCTGTTCCTCATAAACTGGAGCTGGAGGAGAAAATTTCAGCTCCGGGTTTGAACCAGGGAATGGCTGGAAGGCTCTCAGGTGCATTAGAGTTGCAGAGAGCCTGATGGGGAAGGGCAGACCTGCAATAGGAGAGTGTAATTAAATAAGTTTACAAGCGGGGGTGATTGACGGGTGACATTGCACGGCAGGCACGGCATTGTAGGAATGGAGAGAAGCAGCTTGTGTAGGTGGGAGGGAGTAAGGGGAATTGTGGCCCTGATGCTTGGAATTGAGAAAGTAGCATTTCCTCTTCCCATTATGGACCTTGTTTGAACAAGATGGTACTGGTATGCCTTCTGTAGGCTGGAAACAGAATATAAGCAGTCTGTTGTTTAAATAAAGCAGGGCTGGTATAAATACAGTATCCTCCACAGCAATGTTGGGTGGTATCTGTTGGAGGCATTGTGACAGGGTCAGCAGGGATGGGAATTCATGTGTAAATACTTTATCCTCTGTGTGTTGGGAGGGAGTGACCCCAGACATGTTACTAAGGGAAAGTAACCTTTAATGGAGAGTTAGAAAGGACTTCAGGCCTTTCTGAGGGAGAGAGATACTAGTTGGGATTGCAACGGAATTAATGCAGCTACATGGCTTGTGGCATCTTTGAGGATGGGCAGAACAAATTTGTGTTTTCCTGGAAAAGACTAGTGATACATTTAATTTCATGCTGCTTTTGGCATGCTGAGAGCTGCATTGTTTCCTCCCCTTTCCCTGGGGAAAAGGTTAAGCATGGATTTGGTTTTCTTTGGTGTGGAGGCTGCTATTGCTATTGATTGACCTAGCTGAACTCAGAGCAAGAGCCAAAGCTGTGGTATTTCTAGGTAGCTGTGAATGTTTTTCAGATATAAGGAGTGTAAAAGCAATGGGATAAAAAGCAGTGACATTTTCAATATGAGACCAAAAAAGCCCAACTCATATTTTATTTATTTATCCAAAATAGTTTGAATTATTCATTAAAGTCAATATAAGTGTGTGAAAATACAAGGTGTTTCAAGAAGCAGCATCATTAGGGGGAGGTTAATCATTTGGCTATATTAATTTTGTAACAGATTAATGATTTTTTACAGCGAGGATTTTTTTTTTCTCCCATCCAACTCTTCAGGATGGGCAACTTTTTATACACACTCGTGGCCTGAATACAAAGGAGGTGGGGCAGTATGATTTCCATCTATTTTCCTGTTCTCTCTGTTCTCCTCCTTTTTTTCTTCTTTTTTTTTTTTTTCCAGGCAAAGTAAATAGCCAGTCATTATCCCTGACCAAGGCACAGCCTGCCAAATCTCACGCTTATTTTCTCAGCTCTTATTTGTTTCATTAACGCTTCAGTGAGGGATGCTTTGGTGTCTCTTCTCTGGGATGGAGGATGTTTATGGTGTGACATTCCCCATCCGTGGCTTCTGCAGAGCAAACCTGCAACTTCCCTCACCTGTTCTGTGCAAGGGTAACAGAGTCAAACACAGGAACTCAGACAGGTACTGCAAATACAGGAATTCTAGTTTTCAAACGCTGTCTTCTAAAGTGCCTCCAAATGTTATGAAAGATCTTAAAGGATCAAGATGTTCGATGTTCTGTAGGTGGTAGATAAAACGGGTGGAAACAGTAATGCTGTCATCAGAAACCTGCTGTTAATACACCTCAACCCATCCTGAAAGGTTTTCCCTCTGTTCAGTGGCCTCTCTGGCTGTGCCTTAAACACTGCTCTGAAATACGCTGAGTTGCACTCTCTGCAAAAGATGACTTTTAAATCATTTTTTTCCTGACTGTGCTAGAAATTTGGCGGGAATTAACAGTATTAGGTGAGGCTTAAGAATTAGCCCCGTCACATCTTTGAATTCAGACACAGAGCAAACAATGATCTGCCTCTTAGCTTAACATCTTCCCTTGGTGGGGGAAATATTAGCGAGATTAATTACTGTCCCCAGGTCAGTGCATATGCTGTTCTCTGTGTTCAGGGAACCTGCAGTGCCAGGGCCATATGTGGGCAGAGCCTTAGTGCAGAGAGGCTACATAGGTACCCAGTGCCTAAAAATAGGCCTCCTGTGCCATTTTAGACACCCCAAAGTGTTTGAGATGTTGCTGTGGAGCTGGCTGGTATGGTGCAGAACCTACAGGAAATCTCTTTCCTGCAGAAGCGTGGTGGGAAGCTGTGGAAATATCCTAAGGTGTCTCAAATGGCTTTGTTTCAGTAGTAGGATCCCATCCTACATTTCTCAAGTCACCTTTCATCAAGTTACTCTTCCAGAATGTGGCTTCTTGATTGTGTCAACAGAGCCTTGAACGGAAAGCAGAGGAGTAGTCACAGTCCTGAGTTAATCTGGGAATAGCCCCTGGTTGAACTGTTTCTGCGGGATAAGTGCTGCAGGAGGTAGGCATCTGCAGCTGCTGTGGCTGAACCATTGAGGACTGCAATTTAATTGGGTGTAAAGGAAGAGCCATCTCTGTTTTACATTCAAAGTTCAATGGACCTTTCACTGGGGGCAGTTTCACACTTAAGCATTCATGTCCCTTTGCATGCTTGGTTTTTTTCTGTCCCGTCCTCAAGCTAAAGAAACACTGTTGGGGAACCACTTCTGGAGCCACAGAGGGGACAGCAAGGCTTTATCCATCCCTGGCAAGGCTTTATCCATCCCTGGCAAGGCTTTATCCCTGGCACATCCAGCTGCATCTACATTAGCAGTTACCGAGTTCAGCGCCTTATGCCAGTGGCTGACACAAGGCGTCTCTAACAAGGAGATAAGGTGGTTTTTTTCTTGCAGATGAATTCCTAAAGCCAGGATGGCTGAGGTGGTTATACACCAAATCTGGCACAGGCCCTGGAAAGAGGGCCAGGAGGAACAGCAGGAGGAGGCGAGGGCACGCTGTCTGGAGCAAAGGCTTTCTAGTCTTCAGTTAAACTGAGAAGCTCAGGATTTCTTGCATGAAAGACAAATAGCACTCAGAGTTTTTCCCACTTCACCCTGCGGGTAGTGGAGGAAAGCAGTCACCATCACTTAGTTGCTATTCTAGATTCCCATGGTTGTAGTCTAACTAGGCCGGTGCTGCTGGGTGGGTGAGAAGACTACAACCCAACGGGTGTGAGGCTGCTCATGGTGGCCGTTAGCTGTACCCAGGCCGAGAGACAAAAAGGCGCTAACTCTTCATGAATAATGAAAGCTGTTGAAGGAGTTCATGAATTAGGGTGCCACTCACATCCAAGGTTATAAAAGTCAGGAAAGGCAGCCTCCAAGATGAGTTAGGAAAAGGCAGATTTACTTTTCCAAGGCTGCATATATTAGGGAAAAAAAATATTGCTGTTGGACATGTGCGATATATTAAAGGCAGTGCTGTCTCTGACAGTGGTGAAATGTTATTTACCACTGCAGTGTGGTCACTGAATTTTTACTTTCATGTATAGAATTTTGTCCTTAACAGTTGCATAGCTGAATGAAGACTGTAAGAATATTGAGGTCAGAGCTTCAAATTAACCTCCTGATATCAGAGGCTGATTACATGATTAATCAAAGACCAAACCCAGCAGAGATGATGGGGAAAAAGTTCTAAGAATCCAGGGAAGGGTTGAGTTAATCGCACGGTATTGAGTTTGGTAAAAATGGAAAGGTGGGTGGTCAGGAAGGACATAGCCTCTTCAAGCTCCTGAGAAAGGGTGGTGTGTAAGCCACAACCTGTTGGGCAGGATTGGATACTGTAGTTACCTTACATTCCCCAGCAACTGGGGGGGTTCCCTGTATAGCAGTGTTTTAATGAACATACTGATGATGTTATCCAAGACTGGCTTACTCCTCGTGATGAAGCAAGATACAGCTGAGGGGAGACCCGGAGTAAAGGAAGTACTTTGCTTGTAAATCATCTCCACAAGCTGCTCAGGAAGGTGGAGCTGAATTAATCAAAGGTTAGGAGTTGGCCAGCATTAACTCTCCCTACATGGATGCTCTCAGTCAGAAGTAAAGGGACATGTAATTCTCTTTAACCATTAAAGAGTTCCTGTCCTTGGCTGGGGATTAAGCTGAATTGGATTAAAGCCAAAGTACTTCTGAGCAGGGGCATCCTCGGTGGCATTTAAGTCACTTTAACTTAACACACAGGCTAATCCTTTTGTCCCATCTGGAGAGCCTAACTAAAGCAATACCAAAGGTAAGAGGAGACTTGGCTTCTCCTGCTGCACTTGCAGCTGCTCAGTGGTGAATCACAGACAAGTCCATGGCCTTGAAGTTACCATCCTGCATTCTCCCTGCACTATGCCTGGGAGGCTGATAGAAAAACTTCTCAGCAAATAATCAAGCAAAAACTTTTCCAGCTCACTTGGGAAACAATAATGTTTTAGCATAGGCTGTAGAAGCCCAGCCAAAAACCTTCCTTCGTATTCAGGCAGTCACCTTGCACTGAAATGTCTGCTACCCTACTGCTGGGCCTTGAACTAGCTAAAATAAAGACATATGGCCAACATGTGCTGCAATTATGTCTCTGATCACAGCGACGTACAAAACCTTAAACGTCAGAATGACGAAGAGGTATCCGAGTGAGGAAGTCTATTTGTTTGCTGTTAGAAAGAGCCAGGTTTTTTTCCTAACCCTGGACCGCAGCGTTGCTAAAACAGGCTGACTTGGGAGACATCTCTAGTGTATATTAAAGTAAAGCCAATCTCTGTAATTAATGGGGGGATAAATCGAGGTTTAATTACTCAGAAGGCACCTTGGGTGAAAGATTCATGGTAATTGTTGTGTATCCTCTTGAAGGATTCACAGTACTGGCAGCTCCCTTTGTAGCAATAAAACACAGGGTGAGTGGCAGGCAGTCTCACAGGACTTCTCTTCCAGGGACTAGTCCAGTTAAGGTAGCAAATGCGAAGAGGCAGTGGTACTCTTCAAGCTTTTTATTGCAGTAAAAGCCCCTTCCCGAATCTTGAGGGATTCCTAAGCAGTGTGTCAATTTGAGATCAAAGCACTTACAGTCAAATCAAGAGCAAGTTGGAGATTTCCCTTATAGGCAGCTTCGTCCTGATGCAACAATACAGAGGCATATTTCTTATCATTTTTCCACTCTCTTGCTTTGTGTAGCGTAACACCCTTCTCTTGGGTTCTGTGTAGAAAATAAGATGTGTGCATGTGGGGAAATAGATGCTATAGCTTTGAATTTTGTAGCATGTTGTTAAAAGGCTGGCTGAGCAAAAGAAAAATCCATCCCACCAAGACGCGTCTGTTTTCGTTATTCCTCAGTTTATTATCTTTTGATCTGCTGGGGCCAAGAGGAGAGGAATCTAGCTGGCTTGTTTCTTTACTCTGCCTGCTTAATTCATTTTTTTTTTTTAAATGTAATTAACCTTTTTTCAATTCCACTTAGTTTGGCTAGCACTGTAAATACGGCACAAGGACTCCGTGCTCGTGACGTATAACAAAGTACTCGTTTTCTTCCACATAGAGCTGAAGAAGCAAGTGGAAAGTGCAGAACTGAAGAACCAGCGTCTGAAAGAAGTTTTCCAGACCAAGATCCAGGAGTTTCGCAAGGTGTGCTACACACTAACGGGGTACCAGATCGACATCACTACCGAGAACCAGTATCGGCTCACCTCCATTTATGCCGAGCACCAAGGGGACTGCCTGCTTTTTAAGGTAGGTCTGCGTACCCATCGCTGAGCCTGCTTCTTTCAGTTCATGGTTTTCAGCATGCCAGAGTGTATTTGCTCTTTCCCAGTGGTTAGACTGGAAAATCACTGCCCCTCTGCTATTTGGCAGGGTGATCCTACTGAGGGAAGATCCTTTCTTATGTTAAAAAATTGCCTTAGAAGGTTTGACATATGTTCTCTCACTTATATATCAAAGTCAGGAGTAAGGAGAAGAGACTGTATATGCATAACACTTAAGGCATCTGGCCTTGCACTTCACCTTTTTATATTAGCAGTTGTATATGCTACAGCAATAAAACCTTCTGTACCCATCAAGGTTTCATCCTTACCTCACTATGAGATATATGTCCTTAGTCTTTTTGCTCTCCTCCAGCTTGTCTGCATGTCATCATCTTGTCTTTATGTAAATGGGAATCGCTTTTGAGCAGCAACTCATCCTTGTGTGTGTGAAGTGCCATTTATGTGAACAGCACAGATGAGTAGCAATAACAGTCTGTCTTCTGTCAGTCTGATACCTTTATTGGTCTGGCTAGGTGGTCTGAGGTTGGGTTGTGGCTCGATAGGTGCTGTTTTTCTTCTGCGTTACCTTCCGGCTAGCACAGTTGGGCTGGTGCATTAGGGAGCTGAAGTGTGACATTAGAGTCACCAAGCTGTCAAATTCCATCTTTATGTTGGTTCAGGTATCAACAGCTCAAGTTTACAGGTCAGTGGGAGAACTTTCTTCTCCTTCTCAGTGGCAAACACAACTGGCACTTACAATCATACATGCCTCCCACTGATCTTCCTGGAGTGAGTCTTGTTTATGAGAAGGTTGAGGGTTTTGGAGGTGTACAGCACAGGAGGGAACTCTACAAGCAGGAACTGGAGAAATTCTGTTTCTGCAGACCTACAGCAGTGTGCCACGTGTGGATTGCTGCAGTATTGTTTCTTTACATAACAGGACAAACATTTTCCTGTTCTACAACTTCAGAGCCTCAGAAAAAAACCCCACAAATAAAGTGAGGATAAGTGTAAGACAGCACCTGGGTTCCTTATGAAAACTAGGTAAAAATCCCCAAAACAGTTATCTGTCTTGGCCTTATGAGGATTCTGGATTAACCAAGATAAATGGCAGCAAGAGAAGAAAGCTCAGCGTCCAAGGAGGAGAAAAACTCTGTTGGTTTTAAGGTACTGTCCTTGAATCTTGAAAACGGTTCTCTGTTGAGGTGGTGCTTTGCTGTTACCTCTGACACCTCCAGAGGCCTGTGCTCACACCTGTAGTGTTAAATGTTTAGTGAATGAAACTTCAGCAGACTCCTGGAGATGTCTGTTGGATGCCGTGGCCAGGCAGTACAACTAACAGTTCTTTCTGCGTAGTGGGAGAGGTGGCATGCTTGGAGGAAGTTAAGAAAACGTGAGAAAATTGCATACTAGCCACATGAACAAGAACTGGCTGGCTTCTTGGTAGTTTGTGTCCAGTGGGACCTAATTCTTCTTCATATCATGGTAATAGAAATAATTTACATGCAGGAGAGTGAGTAATAAAGTACAGATACCTCTCCCTAAATACTCTTCTTGCTTTCACTCAAGTCCTTGTTCCCAAGTATGTTCAGAGGATGAAGGTAAGTGACACCAGCTTGTGATCTCACATTTCCCAAAGTCCGAGGGGGTGTTGTGTAGAGATTCATGGAATTTCTCAGCCTCTCTCACCTCACACACCTCTTTGGACAGGAGAAAGAGATTTGCCAGTTGGAGCCTGAACAACAAAATCTCAGACTCTTTTTCCCTGTTCAGTAAATTGTAGACAGTTCCCACCGTCTGCAGCTTAGAATAGCAGTAGAATATAAACAACAAATTATTTCTTTGCTGAGACCAGGCAGCTGGTTCTCATGTATGTACCAAGGCTTGAATCCTGACTAGGGCTTCCAGCAAGGTTGTATGTTTATGCTGTGGAATTTCTGAGCCGTAGCAGACCGTGGGTGTTTGTGTGCATTTCATTAACCCAAAGAAGTCACAAAGTAGGGAATGCTATTTGTATTTATTCCATTCAAGCGGTTTATGGAACAGGGTCTATATAATTAAGCCAGAGAAGTCCCCTGGCACTTACAAGCTTCTGTAGTTTGCCTGTAAACTTTAGAGCATATTTCAATAGCGCTGCTGGTGGCATTTAATTTTCAGTGAGGCTTCAATAGCAGAGATGCAATAGGAGCTACTGTAATGTAACCCCTTCAAAGCTAAATGAAGATGAAAGATGTGCTTACTATTCCTGACCAGGCTATGCTGTTACTGTAGTAGAGCTTATTATCTACGTGCTGTATGTGTCCAGCCAATTTGCATTAATTGGAATTAGAGCTTCAATGAAAGGGTTAATCACAGTGCCATGCTGCGAATATAAATGACTGCATCTCTAAATGAGCACTGAATTCCAATGAAACCATATCGCTATTTATTGGTGATCCCGATTGATGCAACAGATGAGCTCATCAACTTGAAGGATGTTCCCATGATTTTCAGCCCCTCTGTGTGAGCGCGTAGGCAGCAAGGCGCATCTCAGACTTCACAGCTCGCTCTCGCTTGTTTGCTCTTTTTTATTCTTTTAATTAAATGCTGTGGAAAACAGTGTTACAGATTCCTCACCAGGAGTTTGGTTTAGATGTAATGCAATTACAGTTATTGGAGCACTTGACAGTTTTGTATTCTGTCCCCGTCGCTGGTACGTTAGATGCGTGAGGCCGTGATACAGACTTTGCCTTCTGCGTAATGCTTGACTGGTGCATCTAGGCCAGCCCACCCGTGAGATATCCAAGAATTGAATTGACTCCCTTTGTAGCAACCCATTAAAGATATCTATTGAAACAAACAAACATTGCCAGAGAACCTCAAAGTCAGCTTAGCCAGCTTGGAGCTAAGCAGTGGTAGAGCAGGATGTCTTTGCTTGGCTGAGCGTACATCGTGCTGTTTACCCTTGTCTCTGTCTACATCCTGAATGAGAGTGAGGATATGAGGCCTTTAGAAAGGCAATGACAATTTTTTCAGACAAAGGAAGTCTTTTGGTAAACAGAAAGGCTGGTCAAATTTGAAGAGGAGATGATTTGGAGACACTTGTACAAATGAACAAACATTGTAGAGAAATTAAATCACAGGCTTTTTCTTTTCGTGTGCCTAAAGACACAGTCCCAGCCAAAGCATTTGAAGCCAGTCAATTTGAAAAGAGTGGAAATCCTTTTAGATAGACCCTGTGACTTCAAGGTACTGCTGTGAGAGCAGGAGCTCAGTACATTTTGTAAAATGCTAAGACATCTTTGTGGAAAAGTAACAATACCTAGTTTTACATTAAATATTTACATTTATCTTAAGCAGGGACATGCAGAGCTTTCTGCTTTGAGGTGTAAAGGCAACCTCTTACTGCAGACGTTGGGAAGAAAATTCCCCAAGCACGCTGCTTTTTTTGGGGGGTTTTGTCTACGTACGGTTTTGCTGCTGCTGTACCTGGCAACATTCAACTCCATCCTCTGGAAATACTTGGGAATGAAGACTTGAGTGAGGAGAGAGCTCACAGAGAGCACATTGAATGTGGTGCTGTCTTGATACGGTCCCAGACTGGAAAGGGAATTGATCTGATCCTGTGTAACAGCTACATCAAATCTGTCAGTGTTTGAAATCTTTCTGGCTTCAGATTCCTCCATTTTCTCAGAAAAGAGTGCTCAGGTTTCTTATTAATTAATGTATAAATTATTTGGGTCTAAGATGGTTGATAAGAAAGTTAAAACAGACAAACTCTTTCCAGTATGACAGCGGTGTTATGTGTCTGAGCTCATAAATGTTCATGGCCAAAAGGCTGCCTTTAGACAAATATTTTCTATATCCTCAGAGCCCAGCCTTGCAGAGTACAGAATTTTCTCCGCTTCCAGGTCTCACCTGTCTTGTTATTTTCTGACAAAATTATCAAATGGAAACCCAAACACCAGCAGTGAGCATCCCCAAGTTGATAGGCTTTATGCCTTGAAAGAGAATACCCAAGATAACAGACAGCAAACAAAACCAGAAGCATTTTGACACAGCTTGAGAATGTTGCCAGCTACGGGACTGGCACTTCTTGCTGCAAGATAAAACTTTTAGTGGTGTCTTGTTGGATCAATAATATGGTAATAAAATCAAGACAAATAAAATCCACAGTTTTTCTGCAACCTGTTAAATTAACCACCAGTGCACAGGCACTGTCTTTGCTGCACACCTCTTTAAGGAGGTACACACGGAACTGGTTTGCAGATCTATGAGGGGAACTGTCACTCTCAAGTTTCAGGGCAATCTGAAAGTCAAGCGCTTGCTTCTGCTGTGGTTCACCAGGGGTGCAGAGGCGGAACACAGGGGTGAAAAGGAGGAAGGCTTTGTAAGGAAGAAGGGTATTGTGGAAGGACGGGCACTACTTTTAACTTCCTGGTCTTCCTTTGCTTGCCCCGTCGCTTGCGTACCCTGTTGTCCTGTTGCCTCTGACTGGCAAGGTGTGTACAATGTAACAGGGCAGCTACACCACTAGAATAGCTTAATTCTCTTTTCTTGAGGAGGGAAATGAGGCTGGGTTGGATATGGAAGAACTAGGGGGGCTGTTTTTCAAATACAAGGTGATGTTGACAAACTGCTGGCTGAAAGGGGGAGACAGAACTCGTGTGGTTAACTGTGCAGACAGTCCAGTCTGCTGAGATTCCTTTTCACAGAATCACAGAACGTTAGGGGTTGGAAGGGACCTTGAAAGATCATCTAGTCCAACCCCCCTGCCAGAGCAGGACCACCTAGAGCAGGTCACACAGGAGCATGTTCAGGCAGGTTTTGAATGTCTCCAGAGAAGGAGACTCCACAACCCCTCTGGGCAGCCTGTTCCAGTGCTTCATCACCCTCACAGTGAAAAAGTTACAGCACGATCAGATCTTACGTGCTTTTTAGGGAGACTTGTAGTGTGTGTGTTGGAGTTGATTGGCAAGGGAATGGTGCAGGAATCTGTACCTGGAAGAGTGGGACCTTTGCCCTGATGAGAAGCACTGGACAGCAGAGTGGGAAGTAAACCACCAATGCTCTCGTTAAACAAAGATGCAGAAAAGAGATGATATGGAAAGCTTAGTGGTGATACAGACCTCATTTGAGAAGTAAGAATGTCCTAGAAACAGACAAATTTGGAGCATAACTCAGCAATTAGAAAGGTCTTGGATGTATTTGCTTTTTTGTCTGTTGGCTTTAACAAAGAATTTTCTCAGAGGAAGTTAATTTTCTGACTTCTTATTGTGGTGGAGTGTAGATGTTTCATGGCACTTACCAAGTTGAAGCCTCCATAGATTGCTTTAATGCAATAGAACATTTTAAAGGGAATTTTAAAAATCATTGATCTCTGTAGCCACGTTTCGCTCTGTAATATGACTTCAACTTGAATTCTATCTTTTGCCCCTAAGAGAAAGTGATTTTATCTTCTTGGGTATTAACCATCTCAGTGTAAGTGTGAGACTGTCCTTGAACAATGCTGCAACATGTGTGTGGTGAAGGTGTAATGTTGAAAACCTACAAACCAGCACATTTTAAATCTCTGCTAGGCAAATCAAACCTGTTAACATGTCAAGTTGTGGAGGTGAACTCTGGGTTTTAAAATACAATCTTCAGAACTGGCTATTGCATCTTAATGGATTTTTGAGAAGGGACACGTTTCAAGTAAAGTTTTATCATTGCAGCTTAACTGCCTCTTTATGTGGCAGTATCTACATGGGCAATAGAAACATCCTCTGTATGTACATCCTGTAATTGCTCTGGATATTTTTAAAGCGAGGAAGTACAGGATATAAAGTTGTCTCAGTATTGCTATCTTGGCTGTAGCCTGTATAAAAGGTATAGTATAATATTTTATACCTATTCCTATTTATTTATAATATTGAAGAACTCTGGTCAAGATAAGGAAGACCATTGTAGTAAGTGATACAAATACATAAAGCAACATAATGCGTACGTGTGTGCCACCTTGACTTGTATTCGATGTGCTGCAATAGAAATGATCTATTTCTTTCTTTTTTTTTCTTTCCTTCTGCTAAAGTGTTATTTTTCTGTGAATGGAGTGCCATCAGCATACATGACTATCAGTCAGCTTCTCTTTGTGGTTTTGCTAACACTGAGTGATAAACAATAATATCAGCTGCCAGTTGCAAAGCAATGTTTTTTTTATGAAATAGTAAGAAGAATTCTCTCTAGAGACGTGACAGATTGTGCTGGTGCCAATCAAGCCTTGGCAATCTGTCATCCTGATAGCTTGGACTCCGTAAATAGTCTTTTCTGTACATTTCTTGGAGTGAAAAATATAACTTTGTTTCGACGCTGTCTGTTCAGCTGAGTGGAAGGTTAACCACCACACAATGGAAGATGGAGTGACCTCATCCCGACTTAGAGTGCAAACAGAACTGATGGGATGATTAAAGGAACATCAGTGGAAGATTAAGGCAGAATCCTTCGTATCTAGGCCCAGTGATTAGAGCGGGATAATGAAGCAGCAGTGAGTGAGTGAGCAGCAGATCAAGGTCCCGCACAGGCGATTGCTCCCAAGCAGCTGCACGCTGCCAGGGTGGCATCAAAGGAAGAGTAATTTGCCTGCTATGCTCGTGATTGTTTTAGTTCCCGAGTTTCCCCTGCAGAGTCCTTGTGGATCTCATTTTCTTTTGTCGTCGTTGGGTTTTTTTTGTTGTTGTTTCCTTTGTCATGGCGAGGTCAGTCTGATGATGGACCAGAGCCCAACACAGGCATTTGTGGTAGAGCCGCAAAAAGGATTTCACTTGGTAGCTGAGTAAAATCTGGAGGTACGGTGAGGTGTCCTTCCACAGCAGTGCCCCAATCTCTTTTTGCAGAAATTAGAAGATCAAGTCAATTAGCTCTCCACAATTGCTCTGGAAATGTAGTAGTCAGACTGACAGAAAATAAATTTTATCCTCGGGTAAAAGCTTTTTTTTTTCTTTTTTTTTCTTTTTTTTTTTTAGCTTTTTTTTTTTTGTTTTTTTTCCATATGGCTGTACTAAATAATGTCTCAAATGACAAGTCAAACAGTAGCTCAATATAATGGGAAAAAAAAAAAAAAGATCGGCTTTAAGTTGCATTTTTCTCATGCTTATACTTTAGGTGAGACAGATACATGAAATAATAACTACTTACACATAAAGCTACCTTTACGCTTTGTTTCAATATACAGATTTAATTCTATAGGCTGAATGACACTCTTGCACCAAGGCTAACCTATAGTAAAACGTACATCTTTCTGAGTGTTAGCTCAAGCTGTGACGTGTTGCACCGAGCTGAACCGGTGTGTGTTGGGAAGGGTGTGCTGCAGTTTTGATGGCTGCTCTGCCAGCACTGACACAGGTCAGCGTGACTTTTTGCCCTGTGCTTACGTAAGAAGTCAGTATGAAAAAATGGCTTTATGAAATTTTATCTGTACATCTTGGTGTTTGCTGCCCAAAGCTATTAATTGATGCTAAGAGAGAATGAACAGCACAAACCACTTCCTAGATACTGGGAACTAAGTGTAGACCAGAGAGGAACATTCTGAAAAATTTAGTATTGTTAGTCATACTTTTATTGTTGTTGTTAAGCAAAGAAAGTAGCATTTCATGTTTTTCTCTATAAAAGGATAACTTTATTTCTACACTAGCATAAAACAATATTGAAATCACAGTGAGTCCCAGTGTTCAGCCATTGATAGAAGAATCAGTGCTAGTAGCCAAACACGGTGTGAAGCTTTCTTTTTATTTGTTATTTTTTATTTCCTTCCTCTTCTTTTTTATTTCCCCTTTCAGGTTATGATTTGGCGTTTTGTAAGAAAGTAATATGTGTTTAGTAGGAAATATACAATGGAAAATAAGATTTTTAAACCCAAGAAAATTGGCAGCTACACTAGAGACCAACTGAAGATGGTTTTTTTTTTCAGTTGTGGGGGGTTTGGTTTTGTTTGTTTTGGTTTTCTTGTTGTTCTGCTGGGGTTTTTTTGGTAGTTTGTTGTGGGTTTTTTGTTTGTTTGCTTTTTTGGTTTTGTTTGTTGTTTTTTGTTTGTTTTATTTAAAAAACAACAGCTCTTGAAAGGATTTAATTTATCGATATCCATTTTATCAGGAAGTCCTTTGTGCTTTGGCAGTCTGTGTATATAATTCTTGCTCAACCAGAAGTCCAGCAGCACACAAACTGTTGTTGTATTTTTCCCAATCGCTACTTAACAGAGATCCTGGTCACCGAGCAGAGACAGCTTTTGCTGGGATGCCAACTCTTCGTAGCATTCTAACTCTGTACAGCCCTTCTCCCTACGGTCACAAATATGTTGTGTAAATAGAAAGATATTTAGGGAGGAGTTTTTCTCTTAAGGTTTAATGTTGAATGCAGCTTTCATTTCAGGTCAAATTCTTCCCAGTGGTGTGGGATCAATGGAGACTCTCAGGTTCTTTGTCCAGAGCCAAAACTTACATCTTTCTGATGTTTAAAAAATAAAAACAACCCAGACAACACCACATACCACCCCCCACACCCGCACCCCCCCCCCCACCCCCCCCACACCCCCCCCCCCCCCCCCCCCCCCCCACCCCCCCACCCCCACCCCAAAAAAAATATCCTCCTCCCAAATTTTAGAGTTTAGCACCATGTTACACAAGCACAGTATTGGAAATCTCACTTTAAAGTGTTGTAAAAGCAATCATGACAGAAAATTCCTGGCCTTTCAAGAGTTCTGGGAGGGAAGGGATGTGAATGCTAACTTTTAGAATTTGAAAACTGAACACCTGGAGATAATGATGTTTTTAAATGTTTTCAGGCTGAGTCAGAGTTAATGACAAATGGGAACTGTATTAGATTGGCAGATGATTAGTAGAATTTATCATTATAATGTGCTTAGCATAATAAGCACGGTGGTCTTGATTATTCAGTGACAGTTTGTGTGGTAATTTTTCCATTAAAAGCCTATGTCAGTCTGTCAGTAAACACATTCATTAGATTAAGTATGCCATGCTTAGAACTATCTGGTCTCAGAAATAATACTCACTTTCTCCAGTAAGACAAGTTATCAGTAGTATTCAGATGGTTGTTCACAAAACAGACTTTAAGCACATTTCGCTTAAAAACGTGAATTTTCTGTAAAAAGACTGAAAGAGTAAATATAAGCAAATTGTGGTGGCAACTCCTACCTCTACTTGTACACAAGTCACCACGAAACAGGCCCGGGCAGGTTGCAAAAAAATAGCTGAAAAATCCTCTCATTTTGTTGTGGTTATGTGCAGAAGGAGTGAGTGAAGGTTTTTCAGACTTAGAATGTTAAAATATCTCAGAAATTGTCCTCAGATTCTGGAAAAAGCTAATTTGGCTTTTTTGTTTGTTTGTTTGGTGTTGGGTTTTTGGGTTTTTTTGGTGGGTTGGTTGGTTTGTGTGTGTGTGTTGCAAATCATACATCTATCTGTAGAATGGAAATTCCCTCTGACAGGTAGGCTGTAATCTCGGTGTGTGAACAGCCATTAGCCTTCATTCTCTTAAGTGTTTGGGTTTTTTTTATTATCAGCGATTTTAAACTCTTTTTTATATTAACTCACCTGCTTGAGACTGGTGCTCTGAAACATCCATGCAAATAGTACTCAGTAACGTCTCAAGTTTAATACAAGAACACTACCCGTTGAACTTGGGAGAAAATAAGTGTTCATTTCGTTTGGATTAGTAGCTGAGATGAATATTTTGTCTAGTTTATCCCTAAAATTGGGATGCAAGGAAGTATGTGGTTTTATTCTAGTCTCTTTCTCAGCTGCTAGGTTTTCTCCAAGGAAGTAACACCTTCTCTTCCTTCTTGGGGAAAAAAAAATAAAAATCAAAACAAACTCCCCAAGCTTGCATTAGTCACCCACTGGTTTATTAGAGATTACACGTAGCTGCGATAAGAACTTGGACTTTGAATTTTCTCAATATACAGAAGGTGGAAGAGTCTTGAGCAATTGTTCCCATTATCTGGCAGAGCAATCTCACAGGGTGTAGCATCGCTGAACTAATGGCCCTCAAATAGTAACTTATCAGAGCCGCTCAGGGATTCTTGCCATTGCTATAAAAAGACTTTTGGCAATAAGCAGTATGTCATATTAGAAGCAGAGCCATTTACTAGAACATAAATGTGCTAACGTGCTTCGCTTACAAACTCTGCAGTGCCTTCTGGTTCTAGAAAACTGAAGTAGATGATGTTGAACAGCACAGATAACGAGTCCTTCTAAATGTTACCATTTTAAAGCAGTCGCTTCTTGATACGGGTGATAAATTGCAGCATTCGTTCCGTATTTCTGTTGAGTATATCACCTGACCTCTTGGAGCTTTTTGGTAGATAGGAATTAAGAAGTGATGACTCTCTTGCAGAAGGTTCGTTAGGTGGTCTGCATTTGGCAGTTAAACAGAGAAACACAGATCACTTGGTTCAATCTCAGACATAATTTCTTGGCTAGAGTATCCTATTCTAGGGTCCGTGCCTTTTCATTGGTATTATTTTTCCCTCCCCTGAGCTAATGAACGTATTGAAAATGCTGCTTCTCCACCTTTGTAAGGAATTAGCTGGCCAGGTGTTAGACTCCTGTATTCTCCTCTTGCACTGCTGAAGCAGCTTCACTTTTTTTTTCCCCTGGTTATTGCTGTTGTCCACTCTTAGTGTCTTGCTCGCAGGAGATGTGCCTGGCAGCATTTGTGCAGGGTTGGTGCTGGCATGTTTGATGGCTTCCAGCTATGAATGGAGTCTTGCTTGGTCATTATCTGAGTGGCACGTGACTGCTGTGTTTAGGATTGGGGGGAAATAGGTCATATAAGCAGAAAACAGATGTATTAATTTACATGTTCCAGAGCATCGCGGACTTCTGGACAGGTTGTGCTGGCCTTGACTTTCACTTTTGTCTGTGGTCGTTGTTGAGTAGCCTTCTTCTTTCACAGTTTAAGTAAACTTAAGGCAAAGCTGGTAAGCTGATCCTGGGATTGATTAATGGTGGATTTGGGCACCTTTAACAATACTTGGCTGAGGAAGAGGAGTTGCTGCTGTCGATGAGAAGGGTGTCTTTCTACTCCCCTGATAAACCTGCTAATTGTTGGGTCTCTCTTAGATCTGTGGTTTGCATATACTTCATTGCCAGAGGGGTCTCTTCAGCAGGTGTTGATTACACGGATCACTGGTGTCCCAAGTATCAGTCCAGCAAACCATGGCCATGTGTAGGCAGAGCTGGGTACTTCCTAAAGCTGTCAGGTGTTTGGTGACTGAGAATTCGTTGTTCCAAAGAACTACTCTTATAAAATACACTGTTTTAACTGAAATGGTGCTAGCAAAATATTTATGTTAATAGTTTAATGTTAATGAAATAATTTCTTTGCAACACATTCGTTGATGGATCCTGACCATTCTCAATTCAAACGTTCATATATATATTCTTTATTGATTGATTGGTTGATAGAAGAATATCTGTTGCTTCTTTTGATATTGTTTCTAGATAGAAATCCTCCCTATGCTGGTCATACTATGAAAAAAAATTAGTTGAATTAAGAGAAAAACAAAACAAAAAAATCCCCCAGCACTCTGAAATACAGTGTAGGTCAATACTTGAGCTGCTGTTCTCAGGGGCATTCCACACTGAATGTCTAGTAGACAATACCAAAAGGTTGTCATGAAGTGAAAGTTAAAATGTTGGATCCAATACAATTTTAGGAATCATACTTGGAGATCATTCTTGTCCTTTGAGGAAATCTGGTATTTAAGCTTGCTTGGCCTGAGGATAGGGCTGTCTTTGCTTTGTGTGGTTGAGGTCTAGGTTTGATTCTCACTTTCTTGCTCTTTGAGATGGAGAGAGTGGGGAGTGTTACTAAAAGCTACTAAGCTTTAGTAGCTGAGGAATGTAGCTCCCAAAGTTAAGAGATTCCCATAATCAACCGGGGACCAACAATGAGTAGAGCCTTGTGGATTACAGTGAGGCTTGAATCCTGTATGCTCTGTGTGTGGCAGGGGACCTCCCAAGCTAATAAAGAAAAAATGTTAATGGAGTAAATGACAACATGAAGTATTTAAGAATTGTTTCTGTTTGAGTGCTTAAAACCACCTTTTTTTCCCCCCTTTTCAGAAAGAAGACACAGCTCCTCCAGCAAGCCGCCTTTGACTCCTCCCACCTCTTCAGTATTTTCCCTCATTTCATCTTTCCCTTCAAAAAACAAAGGTAGCAGTGGAAGTGGGAGCAATCGTTCATCCAGTGGAGGTACTTGTGCATCATCATCAAATTCCAAGTTGTTGAAATCACCCAAAGACAAGCTGCAGATCAGCGGAAACAACAGGTTAATGCATTCGGTACAGCATAGCAAAGTTCCCCATGATAAACTGTGAGTATGTATTTTGACTAAGAATTAAATGCCATTGCTTGTGTAGACACTGCTATATCAGTAGAACTTCCTTTTGTTTCAGAGGGGTTTGGGTTTAAGAGATAATCGCTTTAAACCCCTCCAGATCTTTTCCAGCAGCCTAGCCTAAGATTATAGGTAATTCTCATGACTGTGTTGAACAAGAACTCTCACAAGGCTGCATTTTAAATCACTATAAATGAAGGTCATTTTACTAGGGGCTCTTAATTCTTTGATCTAATCTGCATAGTTTGGGAGTTTTAGCTTTGATTCAGGTGATTTTTGACCTGCACGTGTGAGATTGCAGAACTGATAATATAATTTATGGTCGCAGAACAGGGCATTTCTCACTGGATGTAACAGGCCCATTCCAGTTGCTTTGGTGATACGCTGTGTCTGTGAATTCAAGTAACAGTTTCTGGAGTTCCTGATGACTCCCTGAAATACTTAGAAGGATAAAAGAGGTCAGGAGAGATTTCAACCATCATAAAAAATGTGGAAATAAAAGAAATAAGAAAAATGGTATAAAGGATAAAAGTCTACATTTGCATTCTGAATAGATTGGAGTATTGTTGAGTAATAACATATTTTAAGTACTTTTTATGATCATCATTTTCAATTTCCCCCCCTTTGTTTTTCCTAAATAATAGTATGACTCCATCTGTCAAAGTGGAAAAGATTCATCCAAAGATAGATGGTGTCCAACTGAAAGCTGCTGTTGGTCCGACTTGTTCTACTACTGTGAGTTCCTCAATAAAGACTGGCCTTAATTGTCCCTCAATACCAAAGCCACCCTTGCCTTCCCCTGGACAGATACTGAATGGTAAAGGTCTTCTCTCTGTGCCTCCATTTTTGGAAAAGAAACCTGAAGAAAATACAAATAATAGGAAATTTTTACATAAAAGATTGTCAGGTAATAATTTTTAATTATTATTTGCTGTATTCCCCTGAGTAGTATATCTATAGAATATATAGAATTAAGTTTCAGAAGTAAGTTGCTTTTATTACATTGTAACTTGTCATTAAATATGTTTTATTTCTTTGAATTTAAATGTATAACTTGACACACTCTTGAAGGACACAAACAACTTTGACATACAGCAGTTGCTTTCAGAAACTACACAGACCTCAAAGGCTTGTCGGTTCTTACAGTTTTAGCATTACACTCTTCTATGTTTTAAGATTTTCTTTTCCTTCTTTCTGTATGGAATGTACATAGAAATGTACATAGAAAGACTAACAACTAGCACCTCAAACTCAAAGATGTAATGTAGTCTGCTCTTTACACTTTTTGAACACGGTAACTTTGAGTAGAATAGTAGAAAAGTTCTTAATACCAAAAGCAGCAACAACAACAACAAAAAAACAACTAGGTTGAGGTTTTTTTGGTCACAGTTCATATCTCTGGTGACCTTCAATCCCATCATACAGGATCACCTCCTCCCTTGGGGTCCCTTACAGCTGTGCATTTCTCCATTCTGCTTGTAGACTTGACATTTTTATTTCAGCACACCGTATACTTGCTGAGGGCATGCAGAATTACATTTGTACAATTTTATCACACTTTCTTTATTTGTACATTTGCCTGTATAACAGTTGAAAATTTTCCAATCTTGTTAATTTTTATAATATTAGTATTTCAAAATGTCTCTTGCTAACTTTTTGATACCGTGCGCTTTTGACAGAGAGAGAATTTGATCCTGATATATACTGTGGTGTCATTGATGTGGAAACCAGGAAACCTTGTACTAGGTCTTTGACATGCAAGGTAAGATACTTTAATTGCAATGAGATAACATAAAAGGTTTAATTCTATTTACTGAGTAACATGACAGAAAACAGAAAACTACCATTTTTTTGCTGTCAGTGACTACCACTGTAAATGGTACCTCTCAAAACATGTTGCCCAGAGCCAAGAAGGAATTGGTTTTGAAGTTATTTATTTATTCAAAAATATACTTCTTAAAGTAACCTGGAGGTTTGTGTTTTTGTATAAACTCTTTAAATATGGATGTTGACTTGGGACAGATTACCTTACTCCACATGTAGGTAGCAAGAGGCCAGCATGTTGTTCTTTTTGGGGATGACCTTTGGGTCACAGACCATGAATTTTAAAATTCCCCGTAAGCATTGGAAGTATTTGTTTATGCAGGATTTAAATCAATCAAGCTTCTCCTTCTCACATCCCTTCCTTGCCCTCCAGCAGAGTTTGCAGCAGGTACTTAGGAGGTATTTGTGTAAATGTTAATGCTGCTTGATCAACGACTGGAGCCAACTCAGAAACAAGTCTTCTAAAAAAGCCACGGAGCACGTGATTGAACTCTAAACCCAAAAAAAACCTTTCAGTCAGATCAAATGTGTCCTCTGGCTCAAAAATCTTAGGGATAGACGGGTATCTCTTAGTCCTGAGGAACCAAGAATATCCAGACCCCCTGCAATTGTGTAATACTTAGCTACTTTCCTGCAAAGCAGCTAAACTGTCAGTAGGGGAAGCATCTGGTAAATAAACCACCTACAAGAACAAAGGTAAATGAAGCTGGTACTAATGACCCAGAGGAACTGAACTTGAACACTTTGCCCTTTTGGAATTACAGGGGGGGAGGCAATTGTTTTGCTAATAGAGGAGGAAAAGTATCGAGATTGTCCCAGACAACTAGGCAAAAGAGAAAGAAAGTAAAATTGTTTCTTCACAATTGCTTGTACCTACTCAGAATGGTTTGGGTTTGTTTTTTTGGAATTGCTATTTGTGTCTGTATTGTGGTAATATTTTTTTACCAACTAAAATGAACCCAAACAAACATTTTTTGACAATGAAAAAAAGGTATTATATGTAACTTAAATAGATGGAAGTGATTTTTCCTGAATTGTTAAACTTTACCTCGAATTTGTGCCATATATACACACACCTCTCACTGTGTCTAGCATTCAGGACACTCGAAGGACTCTGAGTTCTGTGACTGTGGATTCTGCTGTATTTATTTAATTCTTCAATATCTATTTGATTACATGAGTTTTCAAGGAATATATCAATGTAGAGAAGGAAGCAAAGTATTTTTATAAATATTTTTCACGTCTCCCATTAAAAGTCTGATTTTAAACCTTGTTGTGTTAAATATTTCCATTAGTGAAAGTAAATATTTAGTATTTTTTGATTCTGCACTAGTAGGCAATTAAAATATCAATGTAAAAAAGATTTTCAATTCTAGTATTAACCTTTTAAGAACTTTGGCAGTTTCTTTTTTAAAAGAAATTTGAAAGAAACCTTTTAGTTAATTGCTTTTCTTCTTTTTCCATCAGACAGGGATATAATCATCCACCAAGAAATTTTAAAGTTTGTTTTCTTTCATCCCTTTGTTTACTAAACCCTGAGTGTGGTGATCTTCTCTGGTTTAGAGCTCTAGACACGTGTTTTGAGTGTTTGATTTCCACAAATCTCATAGCGTGGGATGAATGTTTTATTCATGGTTTTGCAGACACATTCCTTAACCCAGCGGAGGGCTGTACAGGGTCGAAGAAAACGATTTGATGTGTTATTAGCCGAGCACAAAAGCAAAACCAGGGAAAAGGAACTTCTTCGACATTCGGATCATCATCAGCAGATGCCCCCTCTCAGGGAACCACATCCCTCACCTACTAAAACTTCCCAGGAGCTGCACCAAAATTCTCATGGAGTTACTCTTACAGAAACAAAGCCTTTATTACCTAATAAACCCAAACCTCACCCCCCCAGTCTTCCAAGGTAAGGAAAATCTGAAGATCCAATGGTATGAATTTCATACTGGTAGCTTCATCATGTGGATTCTGAAAGTGTGATCTGGATCTGTTGGACAGGGCAGTGCTATTGCTCTATGCCTGGGGATGATCTGTCTGTGATTAGAAATTACATGCTGAGCTAGGAGCACTTGGTGTTTGAAATAGTGTCACGGTTTAGGGTCAGGGCAGCCCTTTAGACCTATAAAAGAGGCTCTCTGTTAACTTTCCTCCCCCCTCAAAGGGGAAGAGAAAGGGAATAAGGGAAAGAGACTTACTGATTGAAAAAGAAACTAGAGCAGCTTTAATGAAAATTATAATAATAATAATGGAATATATACAAATATATACAAACCCAGCATCAAATCCACCACTCAACCATCCCCCCTGCCCCGATGGTAATGACATCACCATCACCACTGATGCTGTGGAGCAGGTACTGGGAGAGTCCCAGACTGGGCCCAGCAGCAGACAGGAGCTGTGTTCAGGAGCTGGATTCTGGTACTGGATTCGGGAACACACAGATTGGGATCGAAGGCAGAACATACAGAGTCCTTCTCGGAGGCCAGACAGTGAAGAAGCATGAAGTCAGAAGAGCCAAGCTGGGCTTGACCCTCCTGATCCCTCAGCTTTATACCTAATATGACATGTATGGGCTGGAGTCCCTTGTTGGTCAGTTCAGGGTCACCTGTCCTGTCCCCTCCTCCCTGCAGGTGCAGCCTTTTACTTTCTGCACCCCCCAACGTGGTACACAAGATGCAGCAGTGGCCTTGGTCTGCACACCAACCCTTGGTACTAACTCTAAACATGGGGTGTTATCACTGCTGGAAGCAGCCACTGCCTGTGAAAACAGGCTGCTGACTTCAGACACTGCAGTTAGTTAGAAGAACAGAGCTGAAAAGTAAAATCACTGAACAGAATTAGTTCTGTTCTCACTCAAACCAGGGATGCTGGTGTATCTGTGAGTGTAGAGTTGGACATCCAGTTTCCTACCTTTTATGCAAGAAACGTTAATGGCCAACTCTTGCTGAATCTTTTAAAGACCAGCTTAGGAGGAAAGATTTACTGCCAGTGGCTTTACCTTAGCAGAGGGTGGAGCTGATTTCTCCTCATTGTAGGTTCTTGCAATTCCAATCAGTGAAGCCCTACTAGTAACTGTGGCCTTTCTCACCAGCTGAAAACCCATCCCTCTCCCACAGCTTTAGGGGTAACAAATATTAAGCCTTAGAAAAGATCTAAACCAGGATAAAACTGCTATGATGCTGAAAAATTCTGAAGTGACACCACCATTTATCCCATTACCTAGACCTGAGAAGAACATAAGCCCCATCTGTCAGCTTCCCCCAACAAGTATCACCTTTTATTTTCAGGTATTACATTGTTGAAAGCCTTGTTAATTTTTTCAGAAGATCAGTTTGTCTTTATTTAATGAATATCTATATAAAGAGCACACAACAGTTTCAAAGTCTGATACCAAAGAGATGAATTTGCCATTTCTGCAAGTCTTTCATTCAAACCATTTATCAGGAGTTTAACAACAGGCACTAACATATGAGAAACATTAAAAGAGAATGGATGTTTAAAAAAGTAAATGGTTTGCAAGGTGCTTCAACTACAGTCCCAGCGACCAGTGTGATTCACGTAACAGATTTCCTTCCCTTTCAGGAAGCCTACATGTAACTCTTGCACCCTTGCTGCAAAAGGATACAGAGAGCTACTGACACGGTCCTCGTACAAAAGCAACACACACAACTAGAAATCAAGTAGCCGTATTATTTTTACCCCATACCTACATACATTGCATCTGGTCTGGGTTTTTTCTGTGTTGTACACATACACGTTTTTAGTTGTTTGGCATTATACTGATTTACTTTCTTAAAGCTGGGCAAATTCTTTTGATTCAGGTTTTGGAAAAAATCCTATCTGGAATATTTGAGTGATAGTTAAGATTGTGACACTGGCACGATTGCCACGTGAAGGGATAGCCAGTTTTGTTCATTAAAAAAAAATAATAAAAGTATCTCAAGAAGTTATGCAAGCAAGAGCAAGTATAACAAAAGCATGCACTGAGCTGTCTCCTATTAACGGCACAGATCAAATGAGCCAATGCAACTGCTTCTGCTTTGCCTAAATAAATGCCTGGATCAGTCATCAAAGTAGGATTGTTTTCCACAATACACTTCCTTGAGCAACCCAGATAGCCTTTGTGTTGGCCCCAGTAATGATGTAATGGGAAAAACTCACAGGCATTCTGTCAAAGCCATGCAGATTGCTCAAAATACTATTTCCCAAGGCTCCAGCTTCGCAGGTGCGGACTCAGCAGCCATCAAGACTTGCTATGATTAATGACTTTTTCCAACGTGTTGCCTTACATTAATACAGCGAGCTAACTTTTATTAAGTTATGGATGATCTAGCAGAGGATTCTAATCACCTGCAGGCTGCCATATGTAAGGAAGCTGTCGAAACCTATGCAAGCTGGGTACCTCAGAGACAAGCCAGTCTAAGCTTTGCATTACCTATATGCACTGTAGTACATGCGGACCTCCTGCCTATATTGCCTTCTGCCCAGATGCCAAAGGATTTTTAGGACTACACTTTTGGGACTACTGCTCCAGTCTCAAACCCATCAGCCAAAGAGACAAGGGAAGCCATCAGTCCTCATGAAAACCATCTGAAAATGTCCTGGGCATTGGAATCAGCAATCCCTTCCAAGTGCATTCAAGGCTGGGCTCCATACAGAGACAGAGAAAGTATCTGAGTCCCAAGGAAACACCACGCACAGAGGCAGCGGTTCAAGCAAGGCAGTAGCTCTGATAAGAGTCACCCAACCATTACTAGTCACAACTAAAGGTGAACAAAACACAAGACAGCACTTGATAAAATATAATTTAACCAGAGAAGCAATTCTCACTCACTTACCCCTCATGTTGTAGCTTAGGGCCACCAGAAATATTCCAAGTGAGATGAGGCTCCGCCACGCACATAACCTTCAGCATGACTCAAAAACATTCCCTTCTGCCTGAAACGAGGACAAGTCCTAGGGCCAGGAACAAGAAGTCATCTGAAACACACCTCTGGCATTTCTGGCAAAACAGCCAACAAGGTCATCATGGGAAAATAGAGTCCATTGCCTGCCATTCCACCTTCAAGGATTCACTGGAGTATCAGAGCTCGGGGCAGGCAGTGTACGTGGTGCCTGTGAGATGAGATTAGCACTTGATGACTCACAGCTGATTTTCTCCCCCCAAATGCAGCCCACCTGGAAAGGCCCAGCCAGGTGCCCACAGCACAGACACACCCAAAAAGCCCATAAATGCTGGGGAGAGGGGATTTTGCCTCTGCTGCATGCAGTTTGGATTCAGGGGGAAGGGTTATAGAAGCAGGGTCTTGTGTATCATGAGATGGTGCTGATGGAGAAGAAGGGAAGGAGCTCAGCTCATGTTCCTCCTCTCAGCAAGCCTGTGCTCAGCGATGTCAGTGAGCAGTGAGCCTGTGCACAGGGGATGTGGCTGTTTACTGTATCACTGCCAGCTGTGTTCTGTGACTGCAAAAGCCTCTTCAAGAGAGTGGAGCAAGCAAGAGAGAAGAGTGGCATCTCTTCCTTTCTCTTTCCACTTTCTCATTTGGAGTTTCTGTTGGATGTTGCCTGTTTGCTGAGTTGCCCTCGAAAAGAACCCACTCGCAGTGCCTAAGGAGCAGACGATGCTGCCCTAGCTCGGTGAAGCGGCAGAGATAGCTGGTTGATATGGCCTTATCTTCAAGGTGGTTGGTTGTGGATCCTCCAAAACTGAATAGATGATACTATTGCTCAGGGTAACCAGATTTTAAATTTGGGTGGCAGGGAGCATGAGGTATCTTGGGATCTGGAGGAAACACTGTTCGAAGAGGCACAAGCTGGTAATGGAATCAATCTCATCACTTCTGGGTGAGCTCTTATGTTACAGTGTGCCTTACTGCCAAGTTGAAGGAAACCTCATCTCAAAGGCAAAAGGCATATAATCCTCCTAGGATATGACACAAATAGTCATTATGCATCCCTGCAACTTCCTGTGGTCGCTCACATCTTATGGGAGATGGAGTAGGCATGTGAGAAATGGGTGTCAGTGGAGACACACAGAGCTTATACAGATCCCAAACATCCACCACTGCATCTGTGGACAAAGTTGTCCAATTACTGCAATGTTGGCATGATGGTGCTGGAGACTCATTCATATGCCATGACAAACTTGGAGATAAGTTTGAGACAGTTCCCATCTACTTGTTCCCCCTCTGTTTCTGATTAGTTATGGCATTGGCATAAAACAGTGTCTAAGTCTTCATCTGCTCCTCCTTATTCCCACATGAAGCCATAATCCTTCATGTCATCCCAACTGTGTGCTATGGAAGTGATTTAGGATGTCTCAAACCAGAGGATAATAACCTCAGGTATTGAATAAATAGAATAACTGTGGAAGAAAACAACCCTTGTGTCACACACTACTGGTAAGAAGCATATGCGTTAGCAGGGGTAGATGGAGAGAAAAGCAGAAGAGAGGCTGATGTATCCACAGAAGAATTTGAAGAACAATCATGAGATTTTACACATGGCAGATGTCTAAGATATTTTGAGAGATTCTTCTCAGAGCCTCTAAGCCACAGCAGGGCCCTGCTGCATATTTTGTTCTTCATATAATGATGCTGTGCCATTTGTATTGCACTATTGATGTGCTCCTGGGTGGTACCAGCAGGACAAGAAGTGTGGTTAATAGCTGGCTTCAAGGGCCAAACAGAAATATCAGCCTGCAGTTCAGTCCCTAGCCAAGAACAAGGCACTCAAGAGCAAGGAAACGGATTTCTTTTCTAAACAAGGGATCAAAGTATGATGAGGCAGCAGACAAATCCTAGTATCTTGCAGCCAGAGGCAGTTTGGTAGTAATAGCCCATGTTAATCACTTGGGCAGTAACCGGGTACCAATAAAAGTTGTCACAAGGTATCCTGCCCCATTTCCAGTATGGATAAAGATCAAGTACAACAGTTGAAAAGAACAAGCTCTGACCTGCAAGGCAGTGCTTGCCAGATCCTTCCAAAGTTTGGCTGCTGTGGTCCTTCTGCAATCTTCTTCTTTTAATTGTCATATGGGATCTGGACCTTTGAGAACAGCCATGACTTGTGCAACTTTCAGCTGAACTTGCTTTGAAAATACTGCCAGGCAGAGACCACCCTTGCTGATGGCACCCTTCATCTGTAGTATAAAGTCTTGACAGCAAGCTATTAAATAAATACTCAGCTTGGCTGCTTTGTGAGAAGGCACCCTGCTCTTACCTCCATTTGGGTTTTTTCTTTATCAGTCCTCTGAGCCCACAGAGAGGAACAGTTTTTTCTTCGGGTTTTTTTTATGGTGTTTTTTTTTTGTGGGGGGGTTCAGCGTATGACTGACCTTCGTTTGCTGTGAAAGTCAGGGGAAGTGACAGCAAGGAGATACTAGCTCTAGAAATGCTTCGGAGCCCAGTACTTTTATTAAGCAAGCTGGTGGCCCATTTTCCCACTTGCATTGTGGCAAGGGTTTGCAGCAAAATAAAGCATTTATTATTTTTCAGATGCTTCTGAACTCTCTTGCCCTTTTTAGAGGAGGCTTGTCCTGAGCGAAGAAATAGTCTCAATTTAAATCATCTCTATCTGAAAGAGAAGTTCAACTCCTCCTCCTCCAATGTTTCTAAATCTTCTTCTCTGAGCAGGGGCAGGTGGCTCCTATTTTAGCTGTAGCCGGATTCCAGCTTCTTTGCTCCCCTTGCATAATTTCTTCTAACACATTCCTCTGGGGCTGCAAGAACTTCACGCTTCCATCTCAGCCTAGAGGTGAAGGCAACGAGAAGAAGTTACACCATATAATTATAGTTATTATGCCAGTTAATAGAGCTCTTCATAGCGTAAACACTATTAGCACTAGTCACTGTCGGGAATAGCTGTGTTTCCAGCTCTGCTCTTGCTGTCGGAGGCTCAGCACAGATCTGAGTCCAAGCCCAAATCTGAAGAGCAAACCCTGATACCTGCCAGCTCGCACACAGGGCCAAATCTCTCCCTGGGCTTGGGGAAACTTCTGGATTTTGGATCTCGAGCATGATTAGGGAAGAGTAATGTTGTGCTGAAATGTGTGATCCAAGCAGACAGTGTTCCGACTTCAGGTCTACCAGCTTTCTTCTTGTTCTTGGAGTTAGTCCATGGCCTTGTCTACAAAAATATGCTTTTTAGGCAACTGAGTGTAAGCTCCAAGTTCGATCACCACAGATTTACATTCAAACCCTCACTCTTATCATGCATTTTGCCCATCCAAATGGCAGGCGATATTCTAGTGCTAACAGTCTGCTTTTCCTCCCCCTTCTGTCTCAATAGTAAATTGCTGTCACGCTTTTCTGGTAGTCTACTTTTTAAAAGATTAAATAAACATGCGTACATTGATATACAAATTTTAAAATAAGTCCTTCGGGAGAGAAATAAAGGGAACAGAGATGGCAACGTTGTGACAGAACATGGATTCAGTTAATTGGATCTAGCTATTTGCACCATCTTTTGCTAGCTGCCTGTGCCAGTCCCAGGCTGGGAAAGCAATTTAACTCATTCCCTGTGAAAAATGAAATGACAGCAGCTACTTGAGTGAACTTTCACATTAACGAAGCATGATCTGGTCTTGATCAAAGACTTTATGTTCCTGGAGGACCAGAGTTCAAGCACCAGTCTCTAATTTTAAGAGAAGAAAAGGCTTATGTGTCATTGCAAGGCAAACTCTTCGGAGTTCGAGCTCAAGCTAAACTTTCGTGTCAGCACTGTTAGTGACCCTATACTGAAGTCTGTCTGGATCATCTCTTCCTTTAACTCTCACTGTCATATGCTGCCTCCTGCTAAGCTGAACTTGCTTCACCCATTATAGCAGTGAGGAGTGATGTTATTGTTAGTCATTGCTGCTAGGCACTTTTTGGATCACATCATACATCTCACAGGTTGTTCCAACAAAACAAGCTCTGAGGAGCAGGGTTGGGATCCAAGAGAGACAGAGACCAGCTCTGGGTGGCAAGAGGCCATAAAATTGCCCTTGCAGATCTGGTGTAACCAGATGGAGTAATAAACCTCTGGAATGCTGATGCTTTGGTTGATCTGGTCATACCATTTTTTGCAACCGAGATGCTGGGAGCCAAACCATGCAGCTTGCCATAAGCAACTAATACCAAAGACCACTGTTAGCTATGTATAAATGTGATGGTTGCTGTGCTGAATAATCACTGTGATCTCACACACTGTTCCCATAGCACACTTCCTACAACATATTAAGCATTTGTCAACATAATAATATTGATTGACACGTCAATGCACCAGAGTGACAATACAAGGGATTGCAGGCACGGGTATCAGACATTTTGCAAGTCTCGGCACCATCGGCATTGGGTAGAAAGCCATCATGAGTGTTACTAGAAGAAGATAAGCATTGTTACAGAGAGAATTGTGGCCCTGCAGAATGAAGCACCAAGCTGGAGTGAAGGAAAATTGTCAAATGCAAGGACAGCCAATGTAAACCGAGGTCCATCCTTTCCTATTTCACTGCCTCCAACCTTCAGCCTGGCCCAGGAGAAGTCAAGCACATCCCTTACAAGGGCTGGCAGCATTGCTGTCATCCTCCATCCAGCATGTCACATCTGCTGGGGTATTCTGCAGCCTCACAAGGATTCAACGCTGGGTCTCGCTCTGAAAGGTAAGGCATTTGTGAAAAGGATTAGACACTATTTAGAAGGTCTAGCTTGCGAATAAAATGACAGATACACTTTTGCAGGAACCAGGAGACGGAAAATAAGTTCCTGTTAAAAACAAAAGGTGCCCTGCATTCAGGGCTCATGTGAGTTCCTGGCTGCACCCCAGGTGCACAGGGTCACCTAAGGTGAGTCATCTGGGGCTCCGGTTCCCCAGCTGTAAAACAGGGATAATGCTTCTGTTCTCACCTCAGTTTGTCTTCTCTGTTTAGTTTTCAAGCTCCTCAGGGCTGTGTCTTGCTACATGTATGTACAGTTCCTAGCTTAACAGAGTCATGCTCCAAACTGAAGCCTCCAGGCACTCCTGTATATTATACCATTACTAATTTCACAAGAGGTTGCAATCAAATTCCTTTATCGGGCAAAAAAAAAAAAGTAATAGAAAAGAATAAAGCAAGCTATTAAAAACCGAGGAACATTTTTGCTGAAGTGGAAATAATGGTACTTTGTCCCAAAATGTATAAAATATGTATTGCAATTAAATTCTCTATTGGCAAATTGCTCTACAATTAAAAAACACAGAAGCTTGAGTGAGGCAATTAGAATAATAGTAGAGTGTTAATTATAGCTTGATGGATTCTGCATGCTGTCAGCAATTACCTTCCAAGTGTGCACTGCTGAACTGACTCCAAATCCACAAAAAGGCACCAGCAGAATTAGAAAGATCTTCCTTGTTGGCATGCCTTTGCCATTTTAAAATTTGTTTTCATAAATACTTTTGTAAGCTATTTAATTAGATTTAATGAGGTTTGAGGAAGAAACATCCTCCATGCTGTACACAGGCTCCTCTCTAGCAAGGGCACGGACATAGGTAGGAGGGAGAGCACAACTGAGAACAGTCTCATTTCCTACCAACTGGCCACGTTCAATTATTTTCAGCGCATGGCAATCTTGTGCAAATGCGAGGTGATTTGGCTCAGTTTCCAGAAGAGCTGCTTCTAACTATCTGTTTTAAAAGGCTTTCAGATCTCTCTCTCCATGGGAAACCCCATGGCCAGCCTCTCACCCTTGTCACCGGGCAGGGGAACAGTGGAGAGGCTGTGGGGTTGGCAGTTGCATGTGGCAGTCCTGCATTGAAAGCGTGGGATGAAATCACTGGGGTTTGAGGTCAAGGGTTGCAAGAATAATTCAAAAATGTTAAAATTAATTGTTAAAATTAATTAAAAACTTCAGTATCAAATTAGTAAACACTGTAAAAAGCCAAGTTTTTATTTTCACGATGCCTTCCCTAATGGGCGAGAGAAACACACTCAATGAAAGTGGCTTAAATGTTGGGTTTTCCCACACTGAAGAACTAAAGACATATTTTTAAATTGGCTACATATATTTGTACACTGCACTATATTTATATACTGCACTTTTTTGTGTGTAATACATATGCCCTTCCTGCTCCAGATTCCCTCCACAGGGACAGGAGCTCTTGCTTTTAGTTTGCAAACAGCTTTCAGATAACTTTGGGAACTAAACATAAGCCATTCTCCTGTTTCCTCCAGTTCTTGAAAGCTGAAATAAGACCCTCATCTGAATTTTTACACACACACACACACACCCCCCAAAAGCCAAACCCGAAATTTTACCCAGTGAAAGCCCCTGTCTATAAATAACAGTTATTGATTCTTCCTGGAAATCGAGGGCCCTGGCAGCGGTCAGCATCTCCCTGGGCTCGGCACACTGGGTGTTTGGTACCCGGGAAGGTGCTGCTCAGTGGGACGGGACGCCTGAAAGTCCCGGTCACCCCAGTGCTGAGCAGGGAGAAGCCTTGGCAGAGATTGAGTTTTCCGTTCATCACTCAATCTCTGCAATCTGATCCGTTCCGAAGGCCAAACAGTTGTGCAGGTGGAGTAAGTGGAGGAGAACAGGGAAAGGCCACACCAGTGAGAGCTAAGGCTGCTTCTTGCCCTGCATGGTCCAGCTTTCGGGTGGGACTGCTTGAAATCGTGAGCTCTTCATCCTGGAGCAAGATCTTGCCCCGTCAATAAACTCAGCATCTGTATTTCACCTTCCGAAGCTCGAGATTCCTCCCCTAAATGCTGCGCAGGCCACATCCAAACCTGACCGAGGCCAGCTGGATGCTCGGAAGCAGCCTCTCAATTCAGTTTTTAGAGCTAATTGCTGCTCCGTGATTAATTTTGCCCGTCGGAGTCTTGCTGCAGCTACCTAACGAGTTGTGCTCCCCCCCAGTTTGGGCGGTGTGCTGCTGCCTTACGCCTGGTGTGTGCTGGGCTGTCAGAAATAGGGGTGAACTCGGAGAGCGGAACGCACCGCTCGGTGCGGTGTGAAACTCGCGTGGGTGACCCCCCCCAGCCCCGCCGGGCCTGTCCCTCGGGAGTGCGGCCCCGCAGCCACTTCGTAGCACTCGCGGGCGGGCACGGCGGGGTGTGGGGGAAGCTCCCAGACCCGGCTCTGGCAGCAGGCTGCCCGCACCCACGGCAAGGACGCGTTGTTTTAAACCGCGTTCCCCGAAGCGAAGCGGGGCGGGCGGCGGGCGCGGTCCCTTTAAGAGGGGCAGCGCGCGGGGGGGCGGTGGCCGCCCGCGTTCACACCTGGAGTGGGAAAGGGGGGCGGGCCCCGGGGCCCCTGATTGACGGGCCGCCGGCATCAATGAGGCGCTGCGGCGCCGCGCCGGGGGGCGCCTCCCGGCCAATGGCGACGCGCGCGGGCCCGCTGGAGGACGCCCGCCAGCCAATGGGCGGGCGCGCGGGGGGCGGCGCGGCTACATGTTGCGGTGTCGCCAACGTGGGTCCGTGGCGAGCGGCGCTCGGGCCGGGCGGGGAGCGGCGGGGCCGGGCTGATCTGCAGCCGACGGCGGGGGAGCAGGCGCGGCGCTCGCAGCCCCGCGGGAGCGCACTGAAGCGTGGGAGCTCCAGCGGCGCCCGGGCCGGATCCGTGCGGCGTAAAGGAGGCGCTTCCCGCGGCGGGGACGCGGACCTGACCCGCCCGGCGGTGCCTGCCTGCCCCCCTCCTTTCC